>CM077662.1:2974738-3052238 GCA_039707465.1 Rhabdophis nuchalis
TTCACTTTCTCCTTTCCTCCATGTTCACTTTCACTTTCACTTTATCCTTCCCTCCCCCCCCCCTTTGCCTGCACTTACACTTTCTCCTTCTCCTTGTTCAGTTTCATTTTCACTTTCTCCTTCCTCTCCTCCATGTTCACTTTCACTTTCATTTTATCCTTCCCTCCCCCCTTTGCCTGCACTTTCACTTTCTCCTTCTCCTTGTTCAGTTTCATTTTCACTTTCTCCTTCCTCTCCTCCATGTTCACTTTCACTTTCATTTTATCCTTCCCTCCCCCCCTTTGCCTGCACTTACACTTTCTCCTTCTCCTTGTTCAGTTTCATTTTCACTTTCTCCTTCCCTCTCCTCCATGTTCACTTTCACTTTCACTTTCTCCTTCCTCCTTGTTCAGTTTCACTTCCATTTTATCCTTCCCCTCCTTTCCCTTTCGCTTTCGCTTTCTCCGAGCTCGGCGAGCGTGAAGCGGCGAGCTGCGATCGGATCATGTTTATTGATGCGGGCGGAGCGGGTGGGGGAGGGAGATGAAAACGGCAACCAGAGGACCAAATTGGACCCAAAAAATGCCGAAATTACCCACTCGGTCACATGGCACTTTGAAACACAGCTCCTTTCTCTCTCTGTTTTTTTGTTGTGTTGATCACCCAGTGGTCTCCTTACCGTCTCCCAGTTGAGAAGCTACAGCTTGGAGTCTACCCCAGACGGGCAGACGAAGGCCTACCGACTGGAGGGAACGAAGCCGGCTACCGGAGTTTGCACGCCGAGCGGGCGGTTTCCCCCACATCCGGAGTCAAAGCGGGCACCGTTGCAACGGGTAGGCTGGAATTCAATTTTAAAATTTAAAAACTCCGGAGTAGAGATCTTGAACTCAGCCCTTCGCCCTCCTCCGTCTGACGGCTCCATTTTTCGTCCCAAGGTCAAGCGAGAAGCAGAGACCGACCATGGTTACGTGGAGCTGGTGGTAGTGGTTGACCACGCCGAGGTGAGGACGGCCTTCCCCCTCCCCAATTGGCCCCCAGACCAAGGGTGGGTTTCATTTTTTTTAACTTTCCTATTCTGTGGGTGTGGCCTATTCTGTGGGTGTGGCCTATTCTGTGGTCGTGGCCTATTCTGTGGGTGTGGCCTGGCGGTCCTGTGACTGGGTAGGCGTGTAAAATGTGGGGAAACTCACTTAACAATCCTCTTGCCTAGCATCCAAAATTTTGGGCTCAATTGTTGTCATAGATTCCCTTCCTTCCTTCCTTCCTTCCTTCCTTCCTTCCTTCCTTCCTTCCTTCCTTATTTGCTTTCTCTTTCTTTCTTTCTCTCTCTCTCTCTTTCTATCTTTGTCTCTCTTTTCTCTCTCCCTTCCTTTCCTTTTTTCCTTCCTTCCTTCCTTTCTTGTGTCTCTTTCTTTCTCTTTCTTTCTCTTTCTCTTTCTGTCTCTTTTTTCTCTTCCTTCCTTCCTTCCTTTTTTCTCTTTTTCTCTCTTTCTCTCTTTGTCTCTCTTTTCTCTCTCCCTTCCTTCTGTCCTTTTTTCCTTCCTTCTTTTCTTGTGTTTCTTTCTTTCTTTCTTTCTTTCTTTCTTTCTTTCTTTCTCCTTTCTTGCTCTCTCTTTTTTCCCTTCCTTCCTTCCTTTCTCCTTTTTTCCTCTTTCTCTCTCCCTCTCTCTCTCTCTCTCTCACACACCCCTTCCTAACCCTTCCCGAAAACTCCCTTTCAGTCCCACGCTTATCTCACTTCTGCCACCAATCGTTCTGCCTTTCAGTTCAAACTGTATCCGAACCTCAACTGGACTCGAACGCGGATCTTGGAAATCGCCAGCCACATGGACGGGGTGAGCCGTGATTCCGACATTCGTAAGAAATAATACAGGGTCTCCTGCCTGAGCAGCGGGTTGGAGTAGATGACCTCCGAGGCCCCTTCCAGCCCTGTTATTCTAAGCAAAGGGGAAACTCTCAATTCCATTTTTGGGTGTTTCTCCCTTCCAGTTCTACCGGCTGCTGGGCCTGCGGGTGGCTCTGGTCGGAGCCGAAGTCTGGAATAGCGGCAACCAGGTGCCGACCAACGGAACCGCGAAAGAGATTCTCCAGCGATTCCTGGAGTGGAAAGAGAAGGTTTTGCTGCCCAGGATTCCCCACGACAGCGTTCAGCTCATTGTGTGAGTCAGGAAGTTGGGTCAGCAAGAGGACTAGAAACTTGGGTTGATATATATATATATATTAAAAATCTAACACATACCTAAAAAAACAGCAGCAATCTTCATGGGTCTCTGTCTGGATGATCTCTAGGTTGAGTCGAAGGGCAGAGAAGGAAGACAGTTTGTCTCCTTCCTTAAATGGGCCTCAAAACAGGAGCTGTGAAAATATTCTCCCATCAATAAGAGTCCTGTAAAAGGCTGATGTAATCAGGGAAGCCGGTTAGCTCAAGGCATAGAAAGGCTTGCCTGATACGCTGGAAAACGCCGGTTCAAATCCCAGTAGAAGAAGTATGGCCAGCTGAAGAAGGCTAAAAAGCCTGAAATAGATCTATCCTGGTCTCTTAATTATTAAATCAGCCCTTAAAAATCTAACATATATATATATTGAATTGAGTGCAAAGGGAGAGGGGGAAGGAAGGAAGGAGGAAGGGGTTGAAAGGAAGGAGGGAAGGAAGAAAGAGAAAGAGAGGAGAGAAAGAAAAAGGAGGATGGCAAGAGAGAGAGAGAGAAAGGAAAGAGAGAAGAGAAAAAGAATAGGAGAGAGAGAGAAGGAAGTAACAGAAGGAAGGAGACTGGAAAAAAGAGAAAGGAGAGAAGGGAAAAGGAGGATGGCAAGAAAGAGAGGAGATAGAGGGGAAGAAAAAGGGATGGAAAGAAAGCAAAAGAACATTTTATTTTATTTTATTTTTGCATTCATTCGTGCCAACTTCTCCTTGCCGGCCTCAGGGGTCCTCCGTTTCCAGCTGGCGTCATTGGCGCCTCCACCCAAGGATCCGTCTGCTCGAAACGCTCCGGGGGGGTCAGCATGGTGAGTCGAAGGGGGTCGCTAAGTGAACCGTCGCAAGTTGGAGATGAAGTTGTTTCGATGGGGGTCGGAGGGGCCCAATTCCCGTTTTCCCAAATCCTGGCTTGTTTTCCCAACCCAGGGCCATTCCGTTAGCTCTCTGGTCATGGCTTCCACCCTCTCACACCAACTGGGCCACAATCTGGGTCTCGCCCATGACAGCGACGGCTGCGGCTGCAACGCCTCCCTCCGCCCCCAGAGCCGGAAGTGCATCATGGAGGCCCCGACAGGGTGAGGGCGCGGCTCTCTTGGGGCTCCCCAAGGAGGCTTCCGGTTTTCTACTTTGTTTTCAGGGAGGGTTGGGCTTTTTTAAGTGTGATTTGAAACTTCCCGGAAGGTTGGAAGTGAAAAATAATTCCTTCCTTCCTTCCTTCCTTCCTTCCTTCCTTCCTTCCTTCCTTCCTTCCTTCCTTCCTTCTGTCTTCTGAGCACAGGTTGGACTAGAAGACCTCCAAGGTCCCTTCCAGCTCTGTTATTCTGTTATCCTTCCTTCCTTCCTTCCTTCCTTCCTTCCTTCCTTCCTTCCTTCCTTCCTTCCTTCCTTCCTTCCTTCCTTCCTTCTATATTCTGAGCAGGGGGTTGGACTAGAAGACCTCCAAGGTTCCTTCCAGCTCTGTTATTCTGTTATCCTTCCTTCCTTCCTTCCTTCCTTCCTTCCTTCCTTCCTTCCTTCCTTCCTTCCTTCCTTCCTTCCTTCCTTCTATATTCTGAGCAGGGAGTTGGACTAGAAGACCTCCAAGGTTCCTTCCAGATCTGTAATTCTGTCATTCTGTTCTCCTTCCTTCCTTCCTTCCTTCCTTCCTTCCCTCTTTCTTTCCCTCCTTCCTTCTGTATTCTGAGCACAGGTTGGACTAGAAGACCTCCAAGGTCCCTTCCAGCTCTGTTATTCTGTTATCCTTCCTTCCTTCCTTCCTTCCTTCCTTCCTTCCTTCCTTCCTTCCTTCCTTCCTTCCTTCCTTCCTTCTATATTCTGAGCAGGGAGTTGGACTAGAAGACCTCCAAGGTTCCTTCCAGATCTGTAATTCTGTTATTGTTCCTTCCTTCCTTCCTTCCTTCCCTCCTTCCTTCCTTCTTTCTTCCCTCCTTCCTTCTTTATTCTCAGCAGCGGGCTGGACTAGAAGACCTCCAAGCTCCCTTCCAGCTCTGTTATTCTGTCATTCTGTTCTCCTTCCTTCCTTCCTTCCTTCCTTCCTTCCTTCCTTCCTTCCTTCCTTGCTTCCTTCCTTCTTCCTTCCCTCTTTCTTTCCCTCCTTCCTTCTGTATTCTGAGCAGGGGGCTGGACTAGAAGACCTCCAAGGTCCCTTCCAGCTCTGTTATTCTGTTATCCTTCCTTCCTTCCTTCCTTCCTTCCTTCCTTCCTTCCTTCCTTCCTTCCTTCCTTCCTTCCTTCCTTCTGTCTTCTGAGCAGGTGGGTTGGACTAGAAGACCTCCAAGGTCCCTTTTATTTATCTCTCTATTATTATTCTGTCATTCTGATTTCCTTCCTTCCTTCCTTCCTTCCTTCCTTCCTTCCTTCCTTCCTTCCTTCCTTTCTTCCTTCTGTCTTCTGAGCAGGGGGTTGGACTAGAAGACCTCCAAGGTCCCTTTTATTTATCTCTCTATTATTATTCTGTCATTCTGATTTCCTTCCTTCCTTCCTTCTTTTCTTCCTTCCCTAGGATTATGCCCGGCTTGAGTTTCAGCACCTGCAGCCAGCAACGCTTCCAAGAAATCCTCCGGAGCCATCGAGTGGGCTGCCTCCTTGACCAGCCCGAACCGGCCCGCCTGGTGAAGTCCCGTTGCGGGAACCGCCTGGTCGAATCCGGGGAGCAGTGCGATTGCGGCCTCTTTTTGGTAAGAAAGACCACAACCGCTTCCTCCCTTCAGGGCTAACAAAGGCTCCTCCCTTTATTCCCTCCCCCCCCCCACCTCGAGCACAAAGTCCAGAAACGGTTTCCAAGTCACAACACAAAATGAATGCCATCCTTTTCTTTAATCCGAGCGGTGGATTTAATCCAATTATTATTATTGTTGTTGTTGTTGTTGTTATTGTTGTTGTTGTTGTTGTTATTATTATTATTATTATTATTATTATTATTATTATTATTATTATTATTATTATTATTTCCCCTTTGTGGTGCGGTGGCCTAGAGGTGGAGCTCTCGCCTCACAATCCGGAGGCTGTGGGTTCGATCCTCGGTAGAAGCAGATATTTCTCTCTCTCTCTCTCTGGGCACGAGGATAATATAGCTGCTGGGGGGGGAGGAAACTCCGCTCTGGTGACAGGGAGAGCATCTGGCCAGTAAACACTCAGCTCTGTTCAGTTGCCCAGATTGCAACCCACAAGGGATTAAATGGGGGTCATTAAAAGAATTCTTCTCCTCCTCCTCTCCCTCCTCCTTCTCCCTTCTCCTCCTCTCCTTCTCCTTCTTTACTTCTTCCTCCTCCTCCCCTCCTCTTTTCTTTCTCCTTCTTTACTTCTTCCTCTTCTTCCTCTTCCTCCTCCTTCTCCTTCTTTACTTCTCTTCCTCCTCTTCCTCCTCCTCCCTTCTCCTCCTCTCCTTCTCCTTCTTTACTTCTTCCTCTTCCTCCTCTTCTCTTCTTCTTCCTCCTCCACCCTTCTCCTCCTCTCCTTCTCCTTCTTTACTTCTTCCTCTTCCTCTTCCTCCTTCTTCTCCTCCTTTACTTCTTCCTCCTCCTCTTCCTCCTCCCTTCTCCTCCTCTCCTTCTCCTTCTTTACTTCTTCCTCTTCCTCCTCTTCCTCCTCCTTCTCCTTCCTTCTTTACTTCTTCTTCTTCCTCCTCCTCCTCCTTCTCCTCCTTTACTTCTTCCTCTTCCTCCTCCTCTTCCTCCTCCCTTCTCCTCTCCTTCTCCTTCTTTACTTCTTCCTTTTCCTCTTCCTCCTTCTTCTCCTCCTTTACTTCTTCCTCCTCCTCTTCCTCCTCCCTTCTCCTCCTCTCCTTCTCCTTCTTTACTTCTTCCTCTTCCTCCTCCTCTTCCTCCTCCCTTCTCCTCTCCTTCTCCTTCTTTACTTCTTCCTTTTCCTCTTCCTCCTTCTTCTCCTCCTTTACTTCTTCCTCCTCCTCTTCCTCCTCCCTTCTCCTCCTCTCCTTCTCCTTCTTTACTTCTTCCTCTTCCTCCTCTTCCTCCTCCTTCTCCTTCCTTCTTTACTTCTTCCTCTTCCTCCTCCTCCTCCTTCTCCTCCTTTACTTCTTCCTCTTCCTCCTCCTCTTCCTCCTCCCTTCTCCTTTACTTCTTCCTCTTCCTCCTCTTCTCCCTCCACCATCCTTCTCCTCCTCTCCTTCTCCTTTACTTCTTCCTCTTCTTCTTCCTCCTCCTCCTCCTCCCCCCCCCTCTTCCCAGCAAACCATTCCCTTCTACCACTGCTGCTGTTCTTCTTGTTGTTGTTATTATTATTATTATTATTTCCCCTTTCCATTTTCTCCTTCCTTCCTTCCGTCCTTCGCCAGGAGTGTTCCGATCCTTGTTGCAATGCGACCACCTGCCAGTTGATGCCAGGAGCCCAGTGTGCCACGGGCCAATCTTGCTGTCACCAATGCAAGGTAAGGTGCCCCACCCACCCACCCACCCCAAAAATGCGGGGTGGGGGAACCCCCTTCCTTTCACCCTGAGCCCCTTTCGGATGCAAACCAGGATTCGGCCAGGAATGAATTTGGATCGCGCAAGCGTGGGGGGGCGGTGGCGACAGCCGTTAAGCGTGGAAAACAGTCCTGCTGTAAGTTCGGACGGTCGCTAAATGAACCCGTTGTTACGTCGAGGACTACCTGCATCGGTCATTCACCTCCCTCCCTTCTCTTCCCCCTTGCGTAGCTACGCAGTGCTGGTCACTCTTGCCGCCCAGCCCAGAGCGAATGTGATCTGTCCGAATTCTGCGACGGGACTTCCCCGCTCTGTCCTTCGAACGTCTACAAGCAAGACGGCACCTCGTGCCACGGCGGGAAGGCGGTGTGCCACATGGGCCTCTGCCCCACGTACTTAAGCCAGTGCCAAGACCGTTGGGGTTCCGGTAAGCTGAGGTTCGACACCCCCCCGCCCCGCGTTGAATGCAGGCGGTCCTCAAAAGTACGGCCGCACATTGGAAGCTGACCCGTCGCTAAGCAAAGCCTTGGTTGAGCGAGTCGCGGGCGATTTTGCTTTCTTTGGCCTTTTTCGTCCTGACTAAAAGACTGCCTGTGGGAAATAAAATCTGTCCTTGTTCAATTAGGACTCGCTGCTAGAACTCCCAGGCAGGACTAGAACGCCCAATCTCCTTGTCATGGGCCCAAAATCACCCAGCCAGCTTGATGCTGAATTTGGAACCAGATCTCCCCATCTCCCGGTGATTCGGCCCCCAAAATCACCCTATCAATTTAATTGGGAACTAGAACTCACCGTCTCCCACCCATCAGGACTCAAACTCACTGCCTCCTGGCGATTGGCCCAAAGACACCCAATCAGCTTCCACGCCTAAGCAGGCGGGAGTAAAACCCACCCTCTCCGGGTGATTGGCTCAAAAGTCGCCCAAACGGCTTCCGCGCCTACGTTGAAACTAGAATTCCCAACTTTCCTAATGCCTGGAGCAAACTGGCTGTTTCCTTCGTTTGTTTTATTGACCCTAATTAATTTGATGGCAGTTTTCTATCCTTGGGCTGGGAGACTTTTAAATTCAACTGCAATCCCTCCATGCACAGGCTAGCTTTTTTCTTTTTTTCTTTTCTCTCTTTTTTTGGTCTCTATTATAATTTTCCACCCGTGAAGTTAAATAATAATAATAATAATAATAATAATAATAATAATAATAATAATAATAATAATAGTCATTTGTTATTGTTTTAATTGGTTTTTAAGGGATTAGTTTTTAGCGTTTTGGGTTTTTAGCGCAGGGATAACTTGTTTAATTCGATTTTATATATTTATTATGTATTTATGGTATGTTTTTTAATTTCCCTGTGCACCGCCCCGAGTCCCTTTGGGGAGAGGGAGCGGTCTATAAATTAAATTTATTATTATTATTATTATTATTATTATTAAGTTAAAACCACTTTCATTGTAATTTTAGTACAAGGACAATAAAAAAATTATTATTCATGATTACGATTCTCCTACCTTAGTTGAGGCGTAGCGGGATGGCATTGCTTGGCTTTAATTCCCTTTTTTTAAATGTTTTTAAATTGTTATTATTTAGCACGGGCTTCATAATAATTTAAGATGTTTTAATGATGTATATTGTTTTTATTGTGGTTTTAATCATGCCTGTGCGCCGCCCTGGGTCCTAACAAGGAGAAGGACGGGGTATAAATTCGGAAAAAAATAAATAAAATAAAAATAAGTTTATTCCGTCCACCCCAGATGCGATCCCCACGTCGGAGGGCTGCCTGGCATCCTTAAATCAGAGGGGAGATGCCCGAGGCAACTGTGGGCAGAATCCTGACGGATCCTACATTTCCTGCGCTAAGAGGTAAGTCCCCACAACTATTTTTCTCAGGCACCGTGAAAGTTAATTTGAAAACAAACAAAAATTTTTTGGGAATAAATGGTTTAAAGACGAGAACGCCGAAGGGCGTCACTCAAAATCTCAGGATGCCATTTAGATCCGGCTGCAGGAACGGGATACGGGCAGTCCTGGACATACGACCGTTTGTGTAGTGACGATTGCGTGTCGCAACGGCACTGAAAATAAAGGGACGCGGGATGGCTTCACACCCACACCTCTCCGTGGGTGGCGTGATCCAAATTGGCCATGGGCTCGTCTTTATGACGGTCACAGGGTCCCTGGGGGGGGGTGGGGGCGTGTCACGCGATCCTGTTTTTGCGACCTTCAAGCAAGCCAAGTCAAGGGGGAAAGCGGGGAGCCGGGATTTGCTTAACGGCCGCGTGTCTTACTTAACGAGGGCACCGATTCCCTTAACAGCAGTGACGGGATTGGTTGTAAAACGGGTGTTGTTTTTTTAAAGCTGGGCAAAGAGCCGTCTCGCTGAGTGGCAGAAATTTGGGGCTCCGTGGCGGCCGTTAAGTCGAGTCGATAAATCAATAGATCGGCGCACGGAGTGAATGAATGAATTTTGTGACGTACGGCAAAAGAAATTGTCACAAAATAGGTCGCAAAATATTGAAAGCCGCGGCAATGGGAATTCTAAAAGTAAGGCGAATGTTGGCGGGAAGGCAGGTCTTGGAGTGGGTGGGGCCTGGAATCTTTTAAAATAAATAAACAAAACTGAGGACTAGAAACATGAAAGGACCCAAGCAGAAATGACTCCCGTCTCTTCCCCCACACAGCGACGTCCGGTGTGGTCAGCTGCAGTGCGAGAAAAAACGCAACGGGACAGCTAGGACCTCCAACTGCCTGCGCGATGCCCTGAGGGTTGTCGTGGTGCCCGACGTTGTCGACGAAGCCTGGACGCTAACCGGGACAAGTTGTGGCCCTAACAAAGTGAGTGAGGTGGACTCAGGTGGAATTTTGTGGCCGAGATTTTGGGTTGTCAGAGAGAATTGCTTCCCTGCCTTAATCAAAGGCCGTTTGCGAAGTCCTCGAATTACGACTCCCATCGGTCACTAAGTGAAAACGGCGGTCAAGTCGAGTTTCCCCCCCTTTTTCTTTTGGGCACGGTCGTTCAGCGAATCGCACCGTTGTTAAAACGAATCCGGCTTCCCCCTGGTGATTACGTGGGATGCTACGACCGTCGTAAATTCGTTTTACGGCTGCCAAAACGCCTGACTTTTAATCCCTTGAGTGTGTGGGGGGGGGATCCTTCCCCTGTCGTAAGTGCGAGGATTATCCCTAAGTGCCTTTTTTCAGCACCGCTGTACCTTCCAACGGTCATTAAGCGAATGGTCGTAAGTTGAAGACGGCCCATGCTTTTGTTTCTAGGTTTGTATTAACCAGCAATGCCAGGACGTTTCCTCGTTAAAATTACCCCTATGCCAGTGCAACGGACGTGGGGTGAGTGAAATATATATGTATATATATATAAAAAGTGTTGAGGACTAGAAACTTGCGAAAAAGGGAGAAGCAGGACGGGGAGTATGGGAGATCTGCCTTGCCAGCCAAACACTTAGCTGAAGTAACTAATAATCGGTTAAGGGAAGAGCAATTTACAAAAGAGTGGAGGGCTGAAAACTTGAGGACTAGAAGCTTGAAAAGTGGACGGGGGGAAACCGGGCTGGCAAGGCGCCCCTCGAGGGGAGTGACATCGAGTTGGCCACGCCCCACCAAGTCACATGACCACCCTGCCACACCCACCGAGCTGGTCTTTAGGCGGATCGTATCGACGGTCCGCGGGATTTAAAACGATGGATTTTAAGACTTCTCTTTTCCACCTGCAGCTTTGCAACAACAAAGGGCACTGCCATTGCGAGACCGGGTGGGCGCCGCCTCGTTGCCAGGCGGGGGGCCTTGGGGGCAGTGTGGACAGTGGGCCCCCCGCCCCGGGCGAAGGTAAGTCGAGGGAGAGTGGGCTCAGTGCATTTGCAAATACATCGAGAGATAGATGGATCATAGGTAGATAGGTAGATGAGAGATAGATTAGGTAGGTAGGTAGGTAGGTAGGTAGGTAGGTAGGTAGGTAGGTAGGTAGGTAGGTAGATAGATAGATAGATAGATAGATAGATAGATAGATAGATAGATAGATAGATAGATAGATAGATAGATAGATAGATAGATAGAGGTAGGTAGGTAGGTAGGTAGGTAGGTAGGTAGGTAGGTAGGTAGGGTAGGTAGAAGAGATAGATGGACGAGATAGAGAGAGAGAGAGAGAGAGAGAGAGAGATGAGATAGATAGATAGATAGATAGATAGATAGATAGATAGATAGATAGATAGATAGATAGATAGATAGATGATAGAGAGATAGAGATAGATAGATAGATAGATAGATAGATAGATAGATGATAGATAGATAGATAGATAGATAGATAGATAGATAGATAGATAGATAGATAGATAGATAGATAGATAGATAGATAGATGGACGAGATAGATAGATAGATAGATAGATAGATAGATAGATAGATAGATAGATAGATAGATAGATAGATAGATAGATAGATAGATAGATAGATAGACGAGATAGATAGATGGACGAGATAGATAGATAGATAGATAGATAGATAGATAGATAGATAGATAGATAGATAGATAGATAGATAGATAGATAGACGAGATAGATAGATGGACGAGATAGATAGATAGATAGATAGATAGATAGATAGATAGATAGATAGATAGATAGATAGATAGATAGATAGATAGATAGACGAGATAGATAGATGGACGAGATAGATAGATAGATAGATAGATAGATAGATAGATAGATAGATAGATAGATAGATAGATAGATAGATAGATAGATAGATAGATAGATAGACGAGATAGATAGATGGACGAGATAGATAGATAGATAGATAGATAGATAGATAGATAGATAGATAGATAGATAGATAGATAGATAGATAGATAGAAGATAGATAGATAGATAGATAGATAGATAGATAGATAGATAGATAGATAGATAGATAGATAGATAGAGAGAGAGATAATGCTGATTTGCATACATGGCAATCTAGGGCTAAATTGAGCCTCCTCACCATCACCCCGAAAACCAAAACTAGATCCAAACTTTGTCCAATTTCCCCCCTGAGGTTTCCTCTCCTTAAACATAACCTCGGCGCAGCCATCCAGCCTCAAACTCTTCCTCCCAGCACGGGAGAAGCGGGAAGCGAGACCCGCGAGAGATTTCCCTCCCCTGCATTTCCCTTTTCAGGAACGCATCTCCTCCCCCCCTCCCCCTGGGGGTGGTGGTGGTGGTGGTGAAGGGTTGTTTTCCAGGGCACCACAAGGCCCCCTTTGTGTTACGATGCCCGGCTGCCCCCGCCGTTCCGCCTTGGCACGGCGGCGGGTAACACTCGGCGGCTTTGTCCCGTTGCAGCCAGCCGCGCGACCTCGACGGCGCTGGTGGTGATCGCACTCCTCCTGGCCGGGTTGCTAGTTGGGGGTCTCTGTTGTGCCAAGCGGCTGGGTCTGCACAAGCGCCTGTGCCAGTTCGGGAAGGGCACCAGTTGCCAGTACAGGTAAGGCTCCTTCCCCCTCCTCTTCCTCTTCCTCGCCCACCCCCCTCAAACACTACCATCCTGAGCCATTTAACTTCCCCGAACAGATCGGAGTGATTTTAATTTGTTTCGGACAACGTACTGGGCCGCTGTCCTGGTTTGCGACCAGGAAGGAAGGAAGGAAGGAAGGAAGGAAGGAAGGAAGGAAGGAAGGAAGGAAGGAAGGAAGGAAGGAAGGAAGGAAAAGGAACAACAGACTAAGAGAACAACACAGTTGGAAGAGGCCTTGGAGGTCATCTAGTCCAACCCCCTGCTCAGGCAGGAGACCCTCGGCCATTCCAGACAAACAGTTGTCCAGTCTCTTCTTTAAAAAGCCTCCAGTGATAGGAGAAGGAAGGAAGGAAGGATGGAAGGAAGGAAGGAAGGAAGGAAGGAAGGAAGGAAGGAAGGAAGGAAGGAAGGAAGGAAGGAAAGACTAGACAGAGGGATGGAATAAAAAGAGGGAGGGAGGGAAGGAATAGAAGGAGTGAGTGAGTGGGGAAAGGAAGGAAGCACGAGAGAGGGAGGAAGGGGAGGAATAGAAGGAAGGAAGGAAGGAAAGACTAGACAGAGGGATGGAATAAAAAGAGGGAGTGGGAAGGAAGGACTAAAGGGAGGGAGGGAGGGAAGGAATAGAAAGAGGGAGTGAGGGGGAAGGGAGGGAGGGAGGAAGTGAAGGAAGGAATAGAAAGAGGGAAGAAGGGGGGAAAGAAAGGAAGGAAGGAAGGACAAGAGGGAGGGAGGGAAGGGAGAAATAGAAAGAGGGAAGGAGGGGGGAAAGGAAGAAAGAAAGGATGAGAGAGGGAGAAAGGGAAGAATAGGAAGAAGAAAGGGAGGAAGGGAAGGAATAGAAAGAGGGAGGGGGAAGGGAAGGGAAGGAAGGACGAGAGAGGGAGGGAAGGAAGGAAGGAATCAAAGGAGGGAAGGAAGGAAGGAAGGAAGGAAGGAAGGAAGGAAGGAAGGAAGGAATCCCATTCCAGACAAATAGTTGTCAAATCTCTTCTTTAAAAAAAACCAGTGATGGAATTCCCACAACCTCTAGTGGCAAGTTGTTCCACTGATTAATTATTCTCACTGTCAGGAAATCCCTCCTCAGTTCTAAGTTGCTTCACTCTCTGATTAGTTTCCACCCATTGCTTCTTGTCCTGCCTTCGGGGACTTTGGAGAAGAGCTTGACTCCCTCTTTTTTGGGGCAGCCCCTGAGATGTTGGAACGCTGCTGTCACGCCCCCCCCCCCCCCCGAGTCCTCCTTTTCATTAAACCAGACACCCACACCCCCCATTGTAGACAAATTAAATTCCCGCCGAGGGCCCTTAGGAAAAAGAAAAGGTAACAACAACCTCTGTTATGTGCATTCACTCTGCAACCCTTCCTCTTTAGGACCGAGCCCGAGTCGCAGGTGCAATTCCTTCACCCAGCCGAAAGGTGCGAAGGATTATGGGTTTCGGAGTACACGCGCTCCCTCGCTCTGCATGTGAAATCGTTGGGGTCTTTTTCCCTCGGTTGCAGGGTTGTTTCTTGGCTCTGAATGGCGACAGTGCTGTTTGGGGGGGGGGTTGTTATATACATCTGCAAGTGGTCCTCGACTTACGACCATTCCTCGCACTTACAACCGTCGAGGCATCCCTACAACCACGGTGGGGGTGGGGGGGGCAAAATTCAGCCGGGATGTTTTCATGACAATTGCAGCATCCCGTGGTCTCCCGTGGTGACCTTCCCAAGGGGGAGGAGGGATTCACTTAATGACCTCCCCTGATCCGCTGAATGACTGGAGCGATTCGCTTCACACCCGTGGTTTTTTACAAAGCTTGTAAAACCAGGAGGCGGCTTCCCGAGCGAGGGGAAATTCTGGTGGCCAAAGGCGTCGTAAGTCGAGGACTACCTGTGAATCCTTCCTGGCGCCAGACCGTGCCATTCTTCCCTCCTCTGCCAATCCTTGGAGGTCGGCGCTCCACTTCCTGCGAATCTCTGCAGGAGAGAAACTCCACGGGATGGAAAGGCCCTTTAACGTGGCCACCAGAATCGTGGTTTGCGGGCCCCTGGGTTGGTGGCGAAGGCCCCCAAACTGTGGCTTTTCTCGTTTCTTCAGCTTCTTCTCCTGCCTCGATTGGCACTCCGCGAAACCCGCCCCTCTGCTTCCGAAAAAGTCGATTTTTCTGTTGTGCTTTTGGAATTTTGCTCTCTGGGTTTGATTCGCTCCGCCTTTGGCCAGCTGCGGCTTCCTGGATCATGGCTTAAACCGCTCTTGAACCCTTGGCTTCGCACAGGGGTCGGCAACCTTAAAGAAAGAGCCACTTAGATCCTCACCGGAACACCCACCCACACCGTGAAATTCTAGAGCCGACCGGAAGTCCCATTTCCCCACCATAGAGTCTCCTCCTTAGCGTGGCGTCCTTTTTCCTCCACCTGCCCTAACCGAAAGCCCTATCCCTTGTGGAGCTCACCGGCGACAGGGAGCTGCAGCAGAGGGATGAAAGAGCCACAAGCGGCTCGAGAGCCACATGCAACTCCAGAATCACATGCAGCTCCAGAACCACATACAGCTCCAGTGCCACATGCAGCTCCAGAGCTGCGGGTTGCCGACCCCTGGCGTAGCAGAACCTCTACCCACGAATCGGATTCGCGGACAGCTCGGAAGGAGGCCGCGTGGCATGGATTGCTTGCATTGGGGGGGCTGTTTTCGGTGTTCCCGGCGGCGTGGGGAAGTGTCTCCCTCCCTCCCCACTAGCTTGCCCCGAAACCGGGATTAAAATTGTCTCCTCTGCTCCCCATTTCTCCAGGATCACCCAACCAGAACCCCGAAGTTACAGCAAGGCGCCCCCAAACCGCCCTCGCCCCCCACAGTGGAAACAAAGCACGGAACTTCAACTCATGCTGACGTCTAAGGTAAATGGGGGGTGGGGGGGGAGGCTGCAAAAAAACCCACCCACCCCCGGGTGAGAAGCGAAACCTTTTCAGAGATTGCCATTGGGATAATTCTGCTTTATTATAAGACTACTTTTAACGGAATGGAGACACGGTGACTCAGGGACTGAGACGCTGAGCTTGTCGATCAGAAAGGTCGGCAGTTCGGCGGTTCGAATCCCGAGCGCCGCGTAACGGAGTGAGCTCCCGTTCCTTGTCCCAGCTTCTGCCCACTTAGCCGTTTGAAAGCACATCAGAAAACGCAAGTAGGAAAATAGGAGCCACCTTTGGTGGGAAGGGAACAGCGTTCCGTGCGCCTTCGGCGTTGAGTCATGCCGGCCACATGACCACGGAGACGCCTTCGGGCAGCGCTGGCTCTTCGGCTTTGGAACGGAGAGGAGCACCGCCCCCTAGAATCAGGAATGAGTAGCACATATGTGCGAGGGGAACCTTTACCTTTCTCGCAAGTCTAAAAGTACGAATCTTACGCGATCTCTTTTTTTGAGCCTGAGAAACTGCAAGCGGCTCCTTTCCCCACCCGTTAGGCAGCCATGGGCTCAGCAATCTCTTATCTAGCTGTTCTCTAGGCCGCATTTTTTCTTCATCCAAGTGTCTTTTCCGCACCCCGTTTTGGTAGACGGGCCGCATTGGTCGTTTTTCGGCTCGCCCCCAGAGATCTGGGGCCGAGTTTCCCACGAGAGGAAGCCGAGGAAAAGACTCCGGGCCAGCTCGTAAAATTTGGGTCGCTCTCCTTTGTATGCCCATCTGTCTGTCTTCGCCTTCTCTTGCCGCATGGTGCATGGTGCCCGCAACCACGCATGGCGCCGTCCGACTTCACCTCCAGCATGTCGCCAGTCCACCCTTTAGCCTCCTCGTCCATTCTTTCTCTTCTCTTTTCTTCCCGTCTCTTCCGGGCGCCTCCTTTTCTGTCTCTCGCTGCAGCAGCCCATCGCGCTGGGCGCCGCGCGGCCTCAGCCTCCCTCCAAGCCGCTGCCGCCAGACCCGATCGCGAAGGATGCACAGGTAACCAAGCCATGGGAAGGGGGGAGGAAACCGTTGTATGTTCTTGGAGGCTGTTGGCATGTGCCCTGCATGGATACGCATGGAAGGATGAGGGAGGAGACATTCCCCCCGCCACCCCCACCCCCAAACACGCCTCTGTTCCCTTCACGCGGTACCCCGCTATTCCTATTCTGGATTAGCAAGAATTAGAAATAGCGGGCAGCAGGGTGGGATCCTCGTATCTTTCTGGAGCGTCGAGGAAGGTTTAACAAACAGGTAGTCCTCGGTTTACAACCATTCGCTTAGTGACCGGCGACTGAAACGAGGGGTTTAAGGACTGTTTTGTGCAGCCACGCGAGCGAAATTCTGAGCAACTGGCTCACATTTATGACGGGTGCCGTGCCCCGAGGGGGGGGAGGGATGTCACGCGATCCGCTTTTTTGTGACCTTCTCACGAGCGGGGGAAGCCAGTTTCGCTTAACGACCGTGTTGGTCATTTAACGACCGCAGCGGTTCTTAACCACGGCGGCGGGAGAGGTGACAAAAACTCACTGAACAGAGGTCTCGCTTAGCAACAGGAGAGGCCAGGGCCTCTGTTGTGGTTGTAAGTCGAGGACTACCTGTGTAATGTCTAATAGCAACAAATCCGTTGCGTTTTTCCCCCCCCCCTCCCTCGAGATCTTTTAAGAGAACTGACATTTCTTCTTCATAAATGACCATTTCTGATCTCTGTTTTTTCTGGAAAAAAGAAAATAACCCCTCTTCGACTTTGCATGTTATTCTTTGCTATCTGAACTTTTTCTGCCCAGGATTCTGCTGGGGATCGACCCGGCCCTCCCATACGCCCGTTGCCTCCTGACCCTACCCCCAAAATTCAGGTAACTGTTTCGGCCTTTCGCCGTGGAGGTGAACTGACCTGCGGGAGTGGGGGGGGGGAAGGGACTCCATTTGCGAATGGAAATGTGGGAGAAGAGACGGAATAGCCTTTCCCTATCTTAGCAGCTTTAAGGCAGGTGGACTTCAATTCCCAGAATCCCCTGGTCATCGTGCTTGAAAATGAATGGACTTCGACTCCCAGAATCCCCCAGCCAGCGTGCTTTAAGAGGGTTGGACTTCAACTCCCAGAATCCCCCAGCTAGTGTGCTTTAAGAGGGTTGGACTCCAAGTCCCAGAATCCCCCAGCCAGTGTGCTTTAAGAGGGTTGGACTCCGACTCCCAGAATCCCCCATCCAGTGTGCTTTAAGATAGATGGACTCCAATTCCCAGAATTCCTCAATCCGTGTGTTTAAAATGGATGGACCCTAATCCCATCCTTCTAAGATGGCCTCCCAATTTACGAGGCAAAAACTGTCCTGGGGAATTCTGTGAGTTGAAGTCCGCCCATCTTAGAATCACAAAGAGTGGGAAGCTCTCTCCCCCAGACTCGTTTGCCTGGAGGACCTATTTGTGGGGTGGTCCCTGCTTGGATTGACTGACTCCTGTCAATGCAATTTCGGCTCCTTTTCCCCCTCTAGTCGCCGGGCCCCACCAAGCCTCCCCCTCCCCAGAAGCCCCTCCCGCTGGATCCGCCCCATGCCACGCCCAGCTGTGACCCCGAGATCCAGATGTTGCCATCCAGGTGAGTCTCAAGGTGGGAAAAGGACATTTTGCAGGTGGGGTGACTTGCGACCGATTTGCCGTTTGCTGCCTTCACGTGATCGAAACATTCGACCACCGACTCGTACTTACGACGGTTGCAATGTCCCAGGGTCAGGTGACTCCCCCCCCCCCCGCCTTTGGCGACCTTCTGACAAGGGGGCAAGCCGGAATCGCTTAGCGACCGTGCGACTAACTTCCCAGTCGCAGGGATTTGTTTAACAACCCCGGCAGGCAAGGTCATACAATGGAGCAAAACTCAGTTAGTCAATGTCTCGCTTAGCAACGGAAATTGTGGTCCGAAATTCGAGGGAAGAGACTTCCTCTTTTTTTTCTTTCTCGGTTTTTCTTCCAGACCCGCTCCTCCGCCCCCTCCCACGCTGGCCAGCTCTTCGGGACACCTTCAGGAAATCTAACTTGGTTCGCTCGCACCGAGAGCTCTATCGACTTTTGCACAAGGCACTTCTTGCGGAAAGGAACGCCCGTCATCTTTCCCCCCCGCCCCCCTGTTGCTCGCTTGGCTGTAGATTTTGCAGAAGGCTCCCGGTCTCCATCCATCGTAAGCGCAGGGGCAGCGATGGGGGCTCGTCCGGGATGGACATCGGCCGGAAGTCCTAAACTCAGCTAAATGGGAGGCCATTTTGACTGTCTCCTGCTTCGAATCCTCTCCCGGGGGGAATTCTGGGAAAAAATATTTGCACTAGCAAGGCGAACTCTCCGTGGCGTCTCCCCCCCCCCCCCCCTGGCCTGGAGATGCAGTTGTGTGTGTTGCACACTCGCGCGTGTGCAAGAGGAAAGCTCTTCTCCAGCGGAAGTGGATTCCTGGTCACTGGAATAGATCCACAATACTGACGCCATCTTTTTTATTTTCCTGAATAAAAAGAGATCGATTCTCTTGATTTGGGGGGCAAATTCTCATTTTTGGAGCAAGAAAGCTTTGACAGGCAGTGCTCGGCTTATAACTTGCTCGTTTAGCGACCGTTCAAAGTGGGGGGAAAAGGCGTCTTGTGACCATTTTCCACACTTAATGCCTGTCCCTGTGCTCACGGGTTCCAAATTCAGACGCTTGGCAACTGGCTCGGACTAATGACGGTCGCAGGATCCCCTTGGGTGACAAGCACAAGTCCACGGGGAAGCTGGATTCGCTTAACGACCGCGCGGCTCGTTTTAACACCTGAAAGCGATGCACGCAAACAAATGTGGCGAGAAATATCGCAACGTGGGGGCAAACCTGACTTATGACAAATGTCTCAGTGACATCGATTTGGGGGGGAGGTCCGTTGTGGTCGTAAGTCGAGGACTACCTTCATTCTCTCTCCAGTCTCTGCATTGTTTCTCCACTAGATGGCGCCTCAGTCCACCTTCTCCTCAGAGCGTTGCTTTTAATTTAATTTAATTTGATTTGATTTATTAAACGGGTGGAAAATGGAGCAGCCATGATCCAAAACAGATGGACTCGGAAGCTGAAATTTCGCCCCATTTTACGACCTTCCTTGACACGGTCGTTAAGCGAACCACTGCAGTTGCTAAATCAGTCACACGGTCATTCAGCGAAGCCGGCTTCCCTGCTTGACTTCATATTTCAACAGGTCGCAAAAGGGGGAACCGCATGACCCGGGACACTACGACCGTCATAAATACGAGTCAATTGCCGAATAGCTGAATTTTGATCATGTTTGACCCCCACATGATCAAAATCCAGCTGTTCGGCAACTGACTCGTATTTATGACGGTCGCAGTGTCCCGGGTCGCGCTGTGACCGTCGTTAAGTGTGGAAAACAGTCCTAGGTGGCTGTTGTAACTGTGAACGGTCACTAAACAAACGGTCATAAATCGAGGACTACCTGTAGAGGGGAAACTGAGGCATCATGAGGTCAAAACTGGTGAATGGGACGTTGGGAAAGCCTGATAAGAAATTTCCAGATAGTCCTTGACTTGCAACTGTTCATTTAGTGACGGAAGTTAACAATGGTGCTGGGGGGAAAAGTGATTCGTGGCCGGTCCTCGCACTTACGACCATCACGTGATCAAAATTCAGATTTTGACTTGTATTTATGATGGTCGCAGAGTCCCAAGTCACCAGGGAAGCTGGATTCACTTAATGACTTGATTTGCTCAACAAGTGTGGCCCCAAAAAAGGTGCTAAAATCGGTTGTGATTCGTTTAACAACCACCTTGCTTTTACAGCATTTTCAGGGCCGTCGTAAGCTTCTGAGGGTCGCTAAAAGAATGTTTGTAAACGAGGCACCGAGATAATATCACACAAGTGTTGACACCTCAGTTATGGAGATTGGGTTTCACCCAGATAGACTGCTTCTGGAGTTGGAGGTTCTGGCAGATCCAGCTAGACAACTCCCCGCCTTGCAGGTGACACCTGGGCAGCTGTGAAGCAGGTGGCACTTATCTACCTAGATAAAACGTGTACAAATAAACATTTATTTATCTGTTAAATTTATTTGTCGTCTATTTGGCGTCCTAAAGACTACTCTGCGCTCTCTTATTCTGTTTTTTTGAGCAAGGGGGTTGGAATAGATGACCTCCAAGGTCCCTTCTAGCTCTGTTATTCTCTTTTGAGCAGGGGGATGGACTAGATGACTTCCGAGGTCCCTCCCAGCTCTGTGCTTTTCTTTTGAGCTGAGGGTTGGACTAGATGACCTCCAAGGTCCCTTCCAACTCTTATTATTTTGTCTTTTTGAGCAGGGGCTTGGACTAGATGACCTCCAAGGTCCCTCCCAGCCCTGTTATTCTTTTTGAGCAGGGGGATGGACTGGATGACCTCCAAGGTCCCTCCCAGCCCTATTATTCTTTTTGAGCAGGGGGATGGACTGGATGACCTCCAAGGTCCCTTCCAACTCTTTTGTTCTGCCTTTTGGACAAGGGGGTTGGACTAGATGACCTCTAAGGTCCCTTCCAGCCCCGTTTTTCTTTTTGAGCAAGGGGGTTGGACTAGATGACCTCCGGGATCCCCTCCAGCTCTATTATTCTTTTTGAGCAAGGAGGCTGGACTAGATGATCTCCGGGATCCCCTCCAGCTCTGTCATTCTCTTTTGAGCAAGGAGGCTGGACTAGATGACCTCCATGGTCCCTTCCAACTCTATTATTTTGTCTTTTTGAGCAGGGGGTTGGACTAGATGACCTCTAAGGTCCCTCCCAGCCCTGTTATTCTTTTTGAGCAGTGGGATGGACTAGATGACCTCCAGCCCTGTTATTCTTTTTGAGCAGGGGGATGGACTAGATGACCTCCAAGGTCCCTTCCAACTCTTTTGTTCTGCCTTTTGGACAAGGGGGCTGGACTAGATGACCTCTAAGGTCCCTTCCAGCCCGTTGTTCTTTTTGAGCAGGGGGATGGACTAGGTGACCTCCAAAGGTCCCTCCCAGCTCTGTTTTTCTTTTTGAGCAAGGGGGTTGGACTAGATGACCTCCGGGATCCCCTCCAGCTCTGTCATTCTCTTTTGAGCAAGGGGGCTGGACTAGATGACCTCCAAAGCACCCCCCCGTTCTCTTCTGATGGATGGAAGAGGAGGGGGAGCCCGAGGGAAGGTCGCCCCCCCTCCCCTCCCCTCGACCCCTTTGAGCAGCGCCGAATGAATGGAGGCAGCGTCCCGCGAAGGGTTAAGCCCCCCTCCCCTTTTCCCCCCCGCCTCCCTCCCCGCTCTCCAAAGTTTGGCTCAAAGTTTTGTTTTTCTTTTGGGGCTCCAGCGCGGCTCCTGATTGGCGGAGAAGTTGCGAGCGAGGTGCGGGGGGGGGGGGGGGAAGGAGGAGGCGGGGCCGGGCTCTTTCTTTTCCCCCTCCCCCCTCCCGCCGCGACTCCTCCGGCCGCCGCCAAACGCTGCGCCCCCCTTTTCCCTCCGGACGGAGCGATGCGCCCCACGGAGGCGCTGCGGCGGCTGCCTTGGGGGCTCTTCCTCTTTTGGGGGGCCCTCCTGGGCCGGCAGGTGCGAGGCCTCCGCCACAGCGTCTACTGGAACGCCAGCAACCCCAGGTAGGGGAGGGGAGGGGAGGGGGGAAATGGGGAGGGGGGCGCCGCCAGGGTTCCTTCGCCCATCCTCCACTCCCAGGGCTCTGGGATGGGTCCTTTTCTTTCTTTCTTTCTTTCTTTCTTTCTTTCTTTCTTTCTTTCTTTCTTTCTTTCTTTCTTTCTTTCTTTCTTTCTTTCTTTCTTTCTTTCTTTCTTTCTTTCCTTCCTTCCTTTCTTCCTTTCTTTCTTTCTTTCTTTCCTTCTTTCTTTCTTTCTTTTACTCCCCCTCTAACCCATCCTTCCCTCCTTCCTTCTCCCCTCTAACACTTCCTTCCTTCTTTCTTTCCTTCCTTCCTTCCTCCCCTTCTCGTCTAATCCTTCCTTTCCTTCCTTTTTCTCTCCCCCAGTCCTTCCTTCCCCTCTAATCCATCTTTCTTTCCTTCCTTCCCTTCACTCCCCTTCTAATCCTTCCTTTCCTTCCTTCCCTTCTTTCCTTCCTTCTCTTTCCTCTCCCAATCCTTCCTTCCCCTCTAATCCTTCCTTCCTTTCACTCCCTCTCTAATCCATCCTTTCCTTTCTTCCTTCACTCCTTCCTTCTCCCCCAATCCTTCCTTCACTCCCCCTCTAATCCTTCCTTCTTTTCCTCTCCCCCAATCCTCCCTTCTCCTCTTATCCATCCATCCTTCCTTCCCTTCACTCCCCCTCTAATCCATCCTTCTTTCCTTCCTTCTTTCCTTCCTCCCCCCCCCTCCAGACCTTCGCAAGGGCTTGCACCCCAGAGGGGCCTCTCCCTCCACCACCCCCTCCTCTTTTCCTAAGACCCCCCCCTCCTCTCCCAAACCCTTCCGCCCAGGAGGATGGGCGCCCTTTGTCGGAGGGCAGGAAAGAAAGAAAAAACCCCAAAATTACCCTCTCTCCCCCCCCTAAAAAAACGCCCCCCCACTCAACCCTGCCCCCCCCCATTTCTTTCCACGACCCCTCCCCAACTGCCCCCTCCCCACGCCCCGCCTTCGGAAAGAAAGTTTCTCAAACTTTGCGGGCTCGGGAAGGAAGGAGTTAAAGCGGCGGGGGTGGGGGTCGCAGAGGAGGAGGAGGGGGGGGGATCTGGGCCGGGGGGCTTCGGCTGTGCCCGGCTCCATGTTGCGCGCTCAGCATCTTCTTTGTTTGAAGGCCGCCCAGGTGCCCGGCCGCCCCCTCCCTCCCCTTCTCTTCCCTCCTTTCGGCTCCCCCTTTGATCTCCCCTTTTATTTGGGGAAGGGGCTTCGCTTCTTCCCCCTCCCTCCCTTGCTTCTGCTCCACTAAGGGGGAAGAAGCGGGCGACCCCTCCCCACCTCTGCCATGTTCGTTCCAGGAGTCCCGGGTTGGTTTTTTTTGGGGGGGGGAGGTGGGAGGGGCTGAGATCCAGCTTTATAAATTTGGGGAGGGGGGAGGTTAAGCAGGTTGCTGTTTGCAAAACTCCCCCCTCCCTCATTTCTCTTTCCAAAATAGGCATTTTTCTCTCCCTCTTTTCTTCTTCTTTCATTCTTCTTCTTTCTTCTTTCATTCTTCTTTCTTCTTTCATTCTTCCTTTCTTTCATTCTTCTTTTCTTTCCTTCTTTTCTTCTTCCATTCTTCTTTCTTCCATTCTTCTTTCTTCTTCTTGTTATTTCTTTTTTCATTCTTATTATTACTTCTTTCATTCTTCTTTTCTTTTTTCTTTTCTTCCATTCTTCTTTCCTTCTTCTTATTTCTTCTTTCATTCTTCTTATTTCTTCTTATTTCTTCTTTCATTCTTCTTTTCTTTCATTCTTCTCTTCTTTCCTTCTCCTTTTCTTCTTCCATTCTTATTTCTTCCATTCTTTCCTTCTTCTTTCCTTCTTTCCTTCTTCTTCTCTTTTTTCATTTTTCTTTTCTTCCATTCTTCTTTCCTTCTTCTTTCTTCTTTCATTCTTCTTATTTCTTCTTCTTATTTCTTCTTCCATTCTTCTTTTCTTTCATTCTTCTCTTCTTTCCTTATTTTCTTCTTCCATTCTTCTTTCTTCCATTCTTATTTCCTTCTTCTTTCCTTCTTATTATTTCTTCTTCCATTCTTATTATTTCTTCTTTCATTCTTCTCTTCTTTCATTCTTCTTTTCTTCCATTCTCCTTTTCTTCTTCTTTCATTCTTTCCTTCCATTCTTCTTTTCTTCTTTCATTCTTATTATTTCTCCTTTTCTTCCTTCTTTCCTTCTTCTTTCCTTCTTCTTTCTTGGATAACCTTTTTCTTTTCCCCATCTTGTTTTCCTGGTGGATCATTTCCATTTGGCATTCTTCTTTTCTGTGGAGAAGGGTTTTTCCAGACACCTTTGAAGCCACGGGTTGCATTTCTTCAAACAAACCAGGATCGCCTCCTGAAGCTGGCTGCAGATGCTGCATTTAACCAGCTTTTTTTCCAACCCTGGCCTTAAGCAATTTTTTTTAAGAAACAAAAATCTCAGGGCCTTTTCTGGCTAAACAAACTCAAGTTTTACAGGCAAAAAAAGAAAGAAAGAAATGCTTAAAACTTTGTCAAAGTGAAGAAAAACCAAAATTAACCATCTCTCTGTTTTTCTGTTTTTCCACATTTCCTTCTCTGACATTTATAACCCGGAAAAGGAATTGCAGAGAGGTGTGTTTTTTTGTGGGGGAAAACATGCATTTTCCCCCACCCCAAATCTCAGCAAAACTTTTGAAACTAAGGAGGAGCTAGAGAGAGAGAGAGAGAGAGAAGAAAGAGAGAGGAGAGAGAAAGAGAAAGAAGAGAGAAAGAGAGAGAGAGGAAAGAGAAAGGGGAGAGAGAGAGAGGAGAGAGAGAGAGAGGAAGAGAGAGAGAGGAGAGGGAAAGAGAGAAGAGAGAGAGGAGAGAAAGAGAAAGAGAGGAGAGGGAAAGAGAGAAAGAGAGGAGAGAGGAGAGAGAAAGAGAAAGAAGAGAAAGAGAGAGAGGAGAGAGAAAGAGAAAGGGGAGAGAGAGAGAGAGAGAGGAGAGGGAAAGAGAGAAGAGAGAGGAGAGAAAGAGAGAGAGAGGAGAGGGAAAGAGAGAAAGGGGAGAGAGAGAGAGAGAGAGAGAAGAAAGAGAGAGGAGAGAGAAAGAGAAAGAAGAGAAGAGAGAGAGGAGAGAAAGAGAAAGAGAGGAGAGGGAAAGAGAGAAAGAGAGGAGAGAGAAAGAGAAAGAAGAGAAAGAGAGAGAGGAGAGAGAAAGAGAAAGGGGAGAGAGAGAGGAGAGAGAGAGGAGAGAAAGAGAGAGAGAGGAGAGGGAAAGAGAGAAGAGAGAGGAGAGAAAGAGAGAGAGAGGAGAGGGAAAGAGAGAAAGGGGAGAGAGAGAGAGAGGAGAGAGAGAGAGGAAGAGAGAGAGAGGAGAGGGAAAGAGAGAAGAGGGAGAGGAAAGAAAGAGAGAGAGAGGAGAGGGAAAGAGAAAGAGAGGAGAGAAAGGAGAGAAAGAGAGAGAGAGAAAGGAGAGAGAGAGAGAGAGAGGAGAGGGAAAGAGAGAGAGAGAGAGATACTCCTATTATATATAAAGCATCAAAAGATTTTTGGGGTGTCACCAGGTCGTCCCCCCCCAACATCTGCAGCAAAAGGCCCAGCTGTTTTACGTCAAGCAGTCCTTGCCTTACGGCCACAGTGTGACTCCAAGCTTTATGCCGCTAAGCGAGACATTTCTCGAGCGCATTTTGCCCCGTTCTACGACCCACGGTTATTCTGCAAATCAGCGAAATCTAGTCCCACGGTAGATTCGGCGAATCTTTCAGACGGTCGCAAAAGGAGGCATGGCACAACCGTCGTAAATCCGAGTTGCCTGAAATGTTGTGTGGTGTGGGGGGAAAAAACGGTTGTACTGTTGCCGTTTTGGTCACTAAACCAACTTGTTGGAAGTCAGGGATGAGCTGTAGATACTCTGGGTGGGAATTTGATCCTGGGCTCTAGAGTTTTAATGTTTCTTATCCTTTTGTTTTCTGAAACTTTAGAAAGCGGCCACCTGGGTGGTTGTTGCAGGAAGGTGTGCTTGTGTGTCGAGAGAGGGAGGTGTGTGTTTGTGCGGCAGTTGCGTTCCTGGGAGAGAGCGAGAGAGACGCACATTCCAGCATTTTTTGCTGCGCTCAGCGTGGGAGAGAAGTTAGTTGGCAGCAAATTTGAGGCCTGGTTAAACCCACACCAAGAAGGACTGTGGGAAGAGCTGGCTGGCCACTCCCGCTACCTCTATAGGGAAGGGTTGACAGGTAAAAACAACAACAACAACACAAACCACACACACACACACACACACACACACACCAAACAATTTTCTCCCTGTTGCCCAACGTTGGTCCTTTCCCCGCACCGAGAAATCTAGCCTCTCAAGGCAGAAAGCTCCCACCTCTCTCTCTCTCCTTTTCCTTGCAAAGTCAACTTCCTGGATTAAGGCTTGGTTTTTTTTCCAAACTGTGCATGTGTGTGGAGCTTGCCAGGAAAGGATGAGAGCGGAGGCTTTCTCCCTGAGAGGCTAGATTTCTAGGTGCGGGGAAGGGTGGGGGGGGATGAGCGTTTTGCGACAGGGTGTAAATATGTAGGGTTTTTAAAATAAAAATAAAAATTAGGCGCATTGATTTGTGGCTCCAGCAGCATGCGATCGAATGCAAACCTTCAATAAAAAGGTTTGTTTTAGCATTAGGAAAAATTATAATTATCTGGCCTTCTAGAGAGCAGCCAGGGTGGATCTCCTCTAGGACTGACCGCTTGGATGGCCTTGCAGTCCAAGGGACTCAATGCAGGAGTCTTCTTCTCCAGCCCCAGAGTTCAAATCCCTCCATTTTTTGGCGCTCAGCCTTCCTTATGCTCCAACCTTCACAGCCATCCGTTGGCTGCAATGATTATTTATTATAGTTTATTCCGATCTTTGATTCGGGTTAGGAGGAAAGCACCGCAGGCCGATGGATGCCCGAAAACAGAAAAACCTGGTTGAAAAAGTTACAATGAGAACATTAAGCCAAAAAGGAGGTGGAAATAAAATAGAAACGGGACGAAGCCACAGAATGCCAAGTTAAACTACATTAATAATAATAATAATAATAATAATAATTTAATTTCTATCCCGCTCTCTCTCCCCAAGGGGACTCGAGGCGGGGCACAGGCAATTAAAAATACAAATAGACCACAAACAAATACAAAATACAAAGTTAAAAATAAATTAAATAAATCCTGCGCTAAAACCCATAACTAGACTAAAAATTACCCCTAAAAAACCCTGACCTAAAAAGAGACTACCCAAGGCCGGCCAGACGAAAAAAGTGCGTCTTTAATTTTAGGCGGAAGGAGCGGAGGTCCGTGGTTGTCCTGATATCGGGGGGAAGGTCATTCCAGAGGGCTGGGCCCGCCACAGAGAAGGCCCTTCCCCTGGGCGTCGCCCGCTGACAAAGTCTAGTGGACGGCACCCGGAGAAGTCCCTCTCTGTGGGAGCGAATCGGCCGTGAGGATGTATGGGGCAGGATCCGATCCCGCAGATAGCTAGGTCCCGAGCCATGGAGCGCTTTGAAGATGGTGACTAACACCTTGAAGCGTACCCGGATAACATTGTTATCGGATGCAAAATAAATAAAACAATTTGGTGACAATGTTGTTTTTTTTTCCTTCCAGGCTAAACGTTTCAGTTTTAATGCCTGTGGCCAAATGACAAACAGCAATTTATTTCCTTCCTTTCCTTCCTTCATCTCTTCCTTCCTCAGCTCCTTCCTTTCTTCCTCAGTCCCTTCCTTCCATCCTTCCTTCATCTCTTCCTTCCTCAGTTCCTTCCTTCCTCAGTCGCTTCCTTCCTTCCTTCCTTCCTTCCTTCCTTCCTTCCTCAGTCCCTTCCTTCCATCATCTCTTCCTTCCTCAGTCACTTCCTTCCTTCCTCCCTCAGTCCCTTCCTTCCTTAGTTCCTTCCTCAGTCCCTTCCTTCCGTCCATCCTTCCTTCCTTCCTTCCTGTCCCTTCTTTCCTCAGTTCCTTCCTTCCATCCATCCATCCTTCCTTCATCCCTTCCTTCCTCAGTCCCTTCTTTCCTCAGTTCCCTCCTTCCTTATTTCCTTCCTTCCTCAGTCCCTTCCTTCCTTTCCTTCCTTCCTTAGTTCCTTCCTCAGTCCCTTCCTTCCATCCATCCATCCATCCTTCATCCCTTCCTTCCTCAGTCCCTTCTTTCCTCAGTTCCTTCCTTCCTCAGTCCCTTCCTTCCTTTCCTTCCTTCCTTAGTTCCTTCCTCAGTCCCTTCCTTCCTTCCTTCCTCAATCCCTTCCTTCCTTAGTCCTTTCCTTCCTTCCTTCCTTCCTTCCTTCCTTCCTTCCTTCCTTCCTCAGTTTCTTCTTTCTTCAGTCCCTCCCTCCCTCCCTCCCTCCCTTCCTTCCTCCCTAACAAGGAAGAGAACCTTTGGGAAATTTTAAATTTTAAACCCCTTAAATCGTGGTTTAAGGGAGTTTAAGGGAGCCGTCGTGCCCTTTGCAGATCCCTGGTTGTGTTGACCTGCGGTTGTGTTTTGTTCCCTAGAGAATCCAATCCAGCGTCTGCCTGTTTATATTTGCCGTGGCTTTTCGGAGCTTAAGCCGCCCATACAAGATTGCACATGTTGTGGATTTGAAAATGCAACGTATTTCGGAGTCTACGTCTCTTTTAACGCCAAGCGCCCGAATCTCATCTTTTTTGGGGGGGTGGGAGGCGCAGTGGGCCACAGGCCCGGATTCCTAAAATCGGGAAGGGGGGTGGAGGCCAGACGGGGGGGGGGGCTCAAACATCCCCCGTGCAACGTTGAGATTCTCGTGTCCTCCCGTTCCTTTGCTCGCGTTTTGGAACTGAGCTTCGCGGTTGCAAAATCCCTCCTTTTGAGTCAGGGCTCAATCTGGGATTCGGGCTAGTTGCTGGTTGACTCATTGAAGCCTCGTGACGCCGATGCCGGTTTTAATGTGGGGAAGACGGGAGCGAGTTTTGTGAAAGAGAGAGAGAGAGAAAGAGGTGGATTAAACTCGCCGGCGCCGCTCGGCTTCGGCAGCCGGGGAAGGTGTTAATCTCCGCGAAAGCGAGCCAAGCCGCAAAACGTTTTAAGGAATTTTTTTTTAAATAAAAAAAACTAAATTCAAAGTTTTTCAGGCCGCGTGCAGAGTGCCAGCGTCAAATGGGTGGCATTTTTGGTCCAGTTTTCCTAAACTTTAAAACAGAGATACGGCAAGCCGGCCAAATGCAAGGGACTTCCCGACAGGTCTGCCATTAAGCGAGACCGTGGACTTTTCTACGACTTTTCTTTTGGGAAGTTACTCCGACGGTCGTTAAATGAATCCAGGCTTCCCCCGTTGACTTGGCTCATCGGGAGGTCGCGACCAGGAAGGGGGGGGGTGTAACCCTGAGACAGCTACGACCGTCGTAAATACGAGTCGGTTGGCCAGAGTCTGAATTTTGATCGGGGGGATGGTCGTTAAGTGTGGAAAAACAGTGTCGAGTCCCTTGTTTTTTGAAGTGCTGTTCTAACACCGGTCAGTAAGTGAGTGTTGTAAGTCGAGGATTAGCTTTTGCAACGGTGTGCTGATCTTTTGTGTCCTGTTAATCTGTTTTGCATCACAAACACACACACACACAATTTTATCTCCCTGCAAATAAATACACAAAGCGTGATTTTATTTTTAGCTCGCTAATCGCTTTTAATAAAATGTTTTCCTAGCTTGAAAATTCCCCCTAGGTAAATATTAGACGAAATTCAGTTTATTCTCACCAAACAACTCTGGTTCACGAGTGACTCCAGCCAAAGGTAGATTTTTCCCCTCCAATACAGGTAATGCTGGACTTACGCTTCATTTAGTGACTGCTCCAAGTTACGACGGCTCTGAAAAAAAGCGACTTGGGGCCGTTTTTTCTTAATGGCCATCGTGGCACCCTTGCAGCCATGTCACCGAAATTGACGTCCGATTCATATTTACGTCCCGGGGTCACGCGATCTTTTGCGACCGTCCGATGAGCAAAGGTTCACTTAACAACCGGGAGGCTCACTTAACAACGGTGGCGATTTGCTTAGCAACGGCAGCAAAGGAAGGTCGTAAAAGGGAGGCAAGCTCACGGGGCCCTGCGCGCGTCATAAATGTGAATCGGTCGCCCGGCGATTGACGGACAACCGCAACGGGGAGCCCCCCAATGGATGTCGCTAAGCGACACCTTTGTCGTAAGTCGGGTTTGCCCCCCTCCCACGTGACGGCTTTTCTTTCCACGTTTGCTTACGCGAATGGCTTTCCGTTGTTAAGTGAGCCACGCGGTCGCTAAGCCAATCCGACATCCCCGCGGATTGTGCTTGTCGGAAGGACCGTCATAACTATGAGTCTCAATTTCGATCACATGACCGTCGGGATGCATGCCAAAACGGTCCCTTTTTTTTCAGGGCCTTGGTCGCAAACTCGGAACGGTCGCTAAATGAACTGCGGCCACTCCGGGACTCCCTGTTATTAAAGTTCGAATTAAACGGGCTTCAAATTCTTTCTGGCCGTCGGGAAAAATGCGTCAATCTTTTCATCTCCGCAGCATCCAAGCAGGGCAGGGGCGTTTCTAATGATTTTTAGCAGCCGCCTCTGTCTCGTTTTAACGCCCTGCAACCTCTCCACCCCGACGGGGCGGCGGAATTGCCTGCCTTGCACAACTCTTTGTTTGTGCATCCTTCTTCAAAGCCGGCGTGCCAATTCCCGGGCCACACCAAAAGCTGGGAGAGTCACCTGCCATTTTTCCTTTGGGGGGGGGGGGGGGAGGAAAAATAGCAGGCAAGAAATAAGCAGACATTAAGCAGTTAGGAAAACGTTCCCTTCGCACCTATGGGCTGGTCGTTCCCGACTCTAGGGGGCGCTGCTCCTCTCCGTTTCAAAGCCGAAGAGCCAGCGCTGTCCGGAGACGTCTCCGGGGTCCTGTGGCCGGCAGGACTCAACGCCCGAAGGCGCACGGAACGCTTGTTCCCTTCCCACCAAAAAGTGGTTCCTGTTTTTCTACTCGCATTTTCTGACGTGCTTTCGAATCACTAGGTTGGCAGAAGCCGGGACGAGCCACGGGAGCTCCCTCCGTTACGCGGCGCGGGGGATTCGAACCGCCGAACTGTCGGTCTTTCTGATCGAGAAGCTCAGCGCCTTAGCCATTAAGGAGTTTACCTGTTGCCTCCCAGTGTGAGGGCTTGCTCTGGTTTCAAGAGAGGATAAGTTGATTAAGTAGCAAGAGGAGGGTCTTATCTGTTGCTCCCCTGCCTGAGTCCCTGCTCTGTCGTTTAGAGGCGAGAGTAGATAAATTGGGGAGCCTGCCTGTTGCTTCTCAACTTGAGAACTTGTTCTGGTTTCAAGAGAGGATAAATTGATTAAGTAGCAAGAGGAAGAGTCTTATCTGTTGCTCCCCTGCCTGAGTCCCTGCTCTGTCGTTTAGAGGCGAGAGTAGATAAATTGGGGAGCCTGCCTGTTGCTTCCCAACTTGAGAACTTGTTCTGGTTTCAAGAGAGGATAAATTGATTAAGTAGCAAGAGGAAGAGTCTTATCTGTTGCTCCCCTGCCTGAGTACCTGCTCTTGTCGTTGAGACGTGAGAGTAAATAAATTGGGGAGCCTACCTGTTGCTTCCCAACTTGAGAGCTTCTTCTGGTTTCAAGAGAGGATAAGTTGATTAAGTTGCAAGAGGAAGAGTCTTATCTGTTGCTTCTCTGCCTGAGTCCCTGCTCTGTGATTTAGAGGCGAGAGTAGATAAATTGAGGAGTTTGCCTGTTGCTTCTCAACTTGAGAGCTTGTTCTGGTTTCAAGAGAGGATAAGTTGATTAAGTAGCAAGAGGAAGAGTCTTATCTGTTGCTCCCCTCCATGAGTCCCTGCTCTGTCATTTAAAGGTGAGAATAAATAAATTGGGGAGCTGACCTGTTGCCCCCCAATAGGAGAGTTTGCTCTGATTTCAAGAGAGGATAAATTGATTAATAGGGTGCTTCAATAGCAAGAGGAAGAGTCTCTCCGTTGCTTCCCTCCAAGAGTTCCTGCCCTCTCCTTCTTCAAAGATAAATCTGGATTTGTTTTTGTTAAAATCAGCCCGCTGACCTGATTCAAAGCCGTTTCTCCTTCCCGTTTCCAGGTTCTTCAATTCAGACGGAGGTTACGCCATTCAGGTGTCCATCAACGATTACCTGGATATCTACTGCCCGCATTATGACCGGCCGTTGGTCAGCGGGCAGCCGGAGTCCTTCACTTTGCTTATGGTCAACGCCGAGGGATACCAAGGCTGCTACGAAACGCCGGGCGCCCTCAAACGGTGGGAGTGTAACCGGCCCTATGCCGCCTACGGGGCCGTCCGGTTCTCGGAGAAAATCCAGAGGTTTACCCCGTTTTCACTGGGCATCGAATTCCAGAGCGGCCGGGAATATTACTATATATGTAAGTTGAAGAGTTTTCGACTTATTTCAAAAGTAAGTTTGTGTATCGGCTTGTAAAATATCGGGGGAGAGGAGAGGAGAGGAGAGAGAAAAAAGAATAGCAAAAGAATAGAATATCAGAGCTGGAAGGGACCTTGGAGGTCTTCTAGTCCAACCCCAAGGAAGGAAGGAAGGAAGGAAGGAAGGAAGGAAGGAAGGAAGGAAGGAAGGAAGGAAGGAAGGAAGGAAGGAAGGAAGGAAGGAAGGAAGGAAAAATAACAGCATGTAACAGCTGGGACCTTGGAGATCTTCTAGTCCAACAGGAAGGAAGGAAGGAAGGAAGGAAGGAAGGAAGGAAGGAAGGAAGGAAGGAAGGAAGGAAGGAAGGAAGGAAGGAAGGAAGGAAAAAGAACAGCATCTCAGAGCTGGAAGGGACCTTGGAGGTCTTCTAGTCCAACAGGAAGGAAAGCAGGCAGGCAAAATATCAGAATATGAGTGCTGGAAGGCACCTTGGAGGTCTTCTAGTCCAACCCCAAGGGAGGGAGAGGGGAATTTAAACCGAGTTTAAATTGTGATTTAAAGTTGGCAGGATTCACGCCCTCAGGCAACATCTCTATCATTCTCCTGCCTTGTTTTGGACGGCCGTCCCAAACGCCAGGTGACACAAAAGGATAAATCCACCATCTCTTTTAGCCCCGGCAAAACAACCTCCCCTGCGGGGTCGGTCGAGTGGAGAAATCAGGATTTGGCCCCTAAGCACACACACACACCTCGCTCGGATGCTAGGTTTGGGTTTTTTTCATCTGTCGATCCCCCCTGGTTGCAAAAAAAACAACCACAACCCTGGCCCAATTTGGAATTGATCACGTTCCGTCTTCGCCCTTCGTCTGATCACAATGCGGCCGCTCGCCCACATGATTTGCCGTGCTCGATTAAAAATGTCAAATTAAAAATAAAATAAAAACCCTACAGTGCAGGAGACCCGGGTCGGCCCAGGCTCCACGGCCATGCCATTTTGGGATGGATTGATTGAAACGAACACGCCTGTTAGGAAAAACTCGGCTGCCTCTCTGCCTGCTGGCCGCGTGCAAAATGAGGAGGGGGCGTCACCATTATCGCCGCTGCTGCCTGCATTTTGATGCCCACCCCACCCCCCGAAGGCCGCAAGACGCATTCGAAGTGGGCGAGGGGCATTTTTGTAAGTGACACACACATACCTACAGACCTACATATACACGCACCTGTCGTGTTATCCTTGCGGTCATGCAACGCAGCGGCCATGGCCTGGTGAATCAACATGATTTGGGTGGGTCTGAATCAATTTCAGTCCCGTTTGATTAATCCGCCGATTGAAAAATGGGTGCCAACTTTGGATGTTATAAGTTGGGCCCTTTGTTTTCCCATAAGGTAGTCCTGGACGGGTGGCGGTTTAATTTAGAATAGAGAAATAAGAAGAGGGCGTAGAGGAGAATAGAATTTGCAATTTGGAATAGGATGGAAAATGTAGACTATGAAAAAAAAATAAAAAAAAAGAATAGAAATTTACTGTTTACCATTTAAAATAGAATAATGTAGAATACGTAGAACATAGGACCTATAGAATATAGAGAAGAGACGAGGGAGTAGAATGGAATAGAGTAGAATTTGCAATTTAGGAGAATAGAATAGAATTCAGAACACAATAGAATAGAATAATAATATAATATAATATAATATTTATTTTATTTATTTTTTATTTTATCAAATTTATACCCCGCCCTTCTCCTTGTTAGGACCCAGGGCGGCGCACAGGCATTATATAAAACCATAAATACAATATACATCAATTACAATATATTAAATTAATTAACCGGTGCTAAAACCCATTATTAAAACCCGTAACCAAATTATAATTTATATTTAAAAGTCAGTATAAAAGTCAATATAATATAATATAATATAATAATACAATAATACAATAATAAAATTGAATTGAATTCTGAATAGAAAATAAAATAGAATTCTGAATAGAAAATAAAATAGAATTCTGAATTTGGAAATAAAATAGAACTCTGAATAGAAAATAGAATAGAATAGATTACTTTCAAGAAGAGACTGGGCTGCCCTCTGTCAGAAATGGTGTAGGGTCTCCTGCTTGGACAGGGGAAGGGCAGGACTAGATGACCTCCAAGGTCCCTTCCATCTCTGTTATTCTGTATTACAAGGGGACAGAAGTTGCCTTCAGAAGTTGCTTCAGGAGCTTCATCCCTGGAGGCTTTCCAGAAGAGGCTGGACTGCCCTCGGTCAGAAAAGGTGCAGGGTCTCTTGCTTGAGCTGAGGTTGGACTAGATGACCTATAAGGTCCCTGGAAATTAAATAAATACATCGGGTTGATTTTGCTTGGTCAACTTGGCCGTTTGATCTTCTAAACCACCATTCTTGGTTTGTTTTCGTTCCGACAGCTATCCCTGCCCCGGAGAGTCCTGGCCAGTGTTTGAAGCTACGTGTTTTGGTCTGCTGCAAATCTCACACCAGTAAGTTTGGCCTGTCCACCCAGGTTGTGGGTGTCCATGATTGCTGGTTTTGTAACAACAAACCAGGGTGGTTTTATAGAGTAGAACAGATAATGGACTAAAATAGAATAAAATATAATTTTTGTGTGTGAAAAGAGGTGGAGTTTTCCATCGCTAAGCGAGGCAGTCGTTCAGGGAGTCGCGCCCGGTTTTATGACTTTTTTCCTGCTACGGTTGCTAAGCAAATCGCCACAGTCGTTAAGCGAACCATGCAGTCGTTAAGCGAATCCAGCTTGATCCGGCTTGTCGGAAGCCGGCAAGGAATATCACCGATAAGGATGTTGAGGAGTTGTAAGTGGAAGGGCCCGTCGTAAGTCGCTTTTCCCAGCACCGTTGTAACTTGGAGCGGTCGTTGTAAGTCGAGGACCACCTCTACAGCTTCCCTAAACACTCCGGCTGTCCGGGGATGATGGGGGTTGTGGTTTAATCACTGCAGACGGGGTGGCACGATGGGTGAGGATACTTTTCAAGGCCGAATCGGCTTAGGGACGTGAAATTTGTCGGTTGGATGATGTGCGTTTCTTGAGACTCTGCGCGGGGACCGAGGGGAAGGGGACCACCGTGAGATCACTGCCTCGTTCCTGTTTCCTTCCTAGCCCCAGACCCCGCGACGGAGGCGCCCAAATCTCAGCCCCGAGGGAGAGGCGGTCCAGAGAGTAAGTTTTTTGGGGGATCGTCCGGGATTTAAATGCAGAAAACAAAATGGCATAGGAATAATTCATCGTATTTATAACGAACCACCCTACAACGGCCAGAGGCATGGGAAAATGTCCCTTATTTTGGTGCCGTTGTAAACGTCCGACCGTCGCGGTCGTAAATTGAAGACGGCCTGAAATTCAATTCTCGATTTGTGCGCGTGTGTGCGTGTTACTATCTCTGCATTCAGGCTCCTTCTAGCTCTCTCTTCTCCCTCCTGCCAGAAGCAGAGGTCATTCGTGCCCGCAGCCCTGCCCCGATCCGGTTCAGCGTCGCCTGCCTGGCTCTCCTGGTGGTGCCCTTTCTCTGGCTCTGACTGCAGGGAATTCGGATGGTGTGCCTCCCCCAAGACTCGGGCCGGTAAGGGGGCGCCGGCGGAGCGATCCCTCCTCACCCACCCCCTTCATTCTTATCCCCGCTGCGAAGATGCTGACCGATCGCTTGGCACTTTAGACTTTGCCCGAGACACCCACGGACCCACCCTCATTTCTCCTTGGATTGACCGCACAGTTGCTCTTGGGATGGATGGACAGACAGCGCTCCCAAATCCCGAAGGATCCGGGATGATCTTCTCCGCTCCCATTCCAGCTCCGGAGGATTTCCGGCGAGAGCGTAAGTCTTGGGGGGAAAGGGGGGATGGAATAAGGAGAGGAGGGGGGGGTTCCTTGGAGGTCATTTAGTCCAACTTCGAGTTGGAGGCGAGGGATTGGAGAGCCCTTTGTCTGAAATGCGATAGGGGTAGTCCTGCCTGACTAGGGGGCTGGACTACAGGACCTCCAAGGTCCCTTCCCATTCTGTTATTCTGCTTTTCTTTTTTCCTTCCTTCCTTCTCCCCCAATCCTTCCTTCCCTCCCTCTCTAATCCTTCCTTCCTTCCCTATTTCTCTCCTTCCTTCTTTCTCTCCTTTCTTCCCACTCCTCCTTTCTTCCTTTTCTCCTTCCCTGCTTCCTTCCTTCCCTCTCCTCCCACTCCCCAAGTTTTTCTTCCCTATTTCCTTCCTTCCTTCCTTCTCCCCCAATCCTTCCTTCACTCCCCCTCTAAGCCATCCTTCCTTTCCTATTTCTCTCCTTCCTCCCTTCCTTCCCTATTTCTCTCCTTCCTTCTCTCCTTCCTTCCCACTCCCCCTTCCTTCCTTTTCTCCTTCACTCCTTCCCTCTCCTCCCAATCTTTCCTTCCCTCCCCCTCTAAGCCTTCCTTCCTTCCCTATTTCTCTCCTTCCTTCCTCCTTCCTTTCTTCCTTCCTTCCCTCCTACCCTCTCCCCCAATCCTTCCTTCCTTCTTTTCCTTCCTTCCCCATCCCTGGAGGCTTTTTAAAGACGTGAAATGGTCTGAAATGGTGTCCTGCTAGAGCAGGGGGTTGGACTAGAGGACCTCCAAGAGCCCTTCCAACTTCTGAGAACGATCTATTATCGATTGGCGATTTCTGCACCGCCGTATGTAACCTGGAACCGTGGCCGAGCCAGTGGCGACCCTAAGCACGCCCTCCTGTAAACCTGCACACTGTCTCACCGCCACGCCGATTCCGCCTAACCTTTTCGGAGCCCCGACATAAAAGGCACCGTTTAAAAACGCGGCGAAATAAATAAACGGAGCCCGTCGCGAAAGGCCCCACCATCGTGTGCCGTCAAAAGGCCAGCTGAGTGGCAAGGAAGAAAGCAGAAAATTACAAAACAAATTGGGTAATCTGTCGAAATCAAATCAGGGAGCCATGAAAATGTCAGAAGTCAATACGAAAGGAGGAGAGAGAGAGAGAGAGAGAGAGAGGAGGGGAGGGAGGGATTGCCGGCAAAGGACGATAGCCGGGAGAATTCGGGGCGAAAATATCTCTCCGTATTAAGAATGCGCGAAGCAAAACCATTCGCCTCCCTTTGCTAAGTTGCCCCTTCGTCCCTTCACGCCTGGTGCCAACGTCAATTAAATGCCATGTCATTAAATTAGATGTAAACCTAAGTTTAAATGCAAAGGTAAATTCTTTTTATTATTATTATTATTACTATTGCGGGACAAATATTTATTTCTCTGGCGGATTTGGCCCCGCGACTTTGCTTCTTGCAAACTTGGCGGGCGGGGAGAAAGAAAATAATAATAATAATAATAATAATAATAATAATAATAATAATAATAATAATAATAATAATAATAATAATAATAATAATAATAAAAAATAATAATAATAATAAATAATAATAATAATAATAATAATAATAATAATAATAATAATAATAATAATAATAATAATAATAATAATAATAATAATAATAATTTAATTTAATTTATAAACCGCTCTTTCCCCAAAGGGACTCGAGGCGGTGCACAGGGAATTTAAAAATACATGTATAAAACCACAAACAATACAATATTAAAATAAATTAAACTAAAACCCTGCGCTAAAATCCCATACTAAAACTAAAATAGGTTGGTGGGTGGGATATATATATATATATATATATATATATATGTATCTCCTGGACTTACGACCGCGCAATGGAGCATTCAAATAGAATCAAATCCCGAAACTGATTCGTGTCTCCGATAACGGACTTAACGGCCGGGGTGGAGACCAACATTTCATTGTCTGTTGGTCTCCAGACAATGGGCAAATGTCTGTTTGTTTTGGGAGCTTTGAACCCGTTTCACGACTTTTCTAGCCACGGTTGTTAAGTGAAACGCTGCCGTTCGGAGCTTCGAAACACGGTTGTGACGTGAAACTGGCTTCCCTGTTGAGTTGGCTTGCCAGAAGGCCGCCAAAACCTCATCCCGGGACGCTGCAAACCGTCATAAATATGAGTTGCCCAAGCGCATCCCGAATTTTGAAGACCTGAGCGTGGGAATGCCAGGGTTATAAGTGTGAAAAACGTCGCTAAGTCCCATTTTTCAGTGCCGTTGTAACTTGGAACGGTCACTATGTGAGGACTAGCTGTACGTGCCCTGGAAGTGGGGGTTCTGTCTGCCTCTTGCCCAAAGGTGTTAGTTAAGAAAAATGTTCCAAACGCTGCAAGAAAGTTGTAACGCTGCGCGGTCCTTTTCCGAAGGGAGGCGGCGAACCGAGTAAACATGACCCCCGCATGGGAGGGAATGAAAATTTGGGCCGATCGGAACGAGGGAGGGCAGGAATGAAATGCAGGCAGGGCTGGACCTGACATTTGCTCCGGGTTGCAAAATAATCGAGCGCGGAGCGCCAACCTCGCATTCTGAGAAAGTTTCGAGAGGCTAAAATTCCCCGCGGGGAAAAAAAGGCGCGTCGGACACTACGGCGGAACCTCCGTCGTATCTTTTCAGACGCTGCGTTTGGGCGCTCTCACAAAATTAGAATCAGTCTTTGATAACCGTCGCTTCTCCCTCCCCTCCTCTGCTTGGCCCCGGTCAAATTTCTGCCTCGGACAATCTCGCCGCCCTGCGCTCTCGTAACAATCCCTCTTTCTCCGATCTTTCCCTCCAGGCGTTGTGACTCGTTTCCACCACCGGATGTCCAAGCTGTGCTTTCTTGCCTCCGGGACCGGATGGAGACCCCCCCACCATCACCACCAAGCTGGCTTCCCCACCCCAAACAAGAACATTCAGATTGGAGTCGCTTCCAGATTTGAGCCGGAGACGAATCTCCCCGCGACTTTACGCCAAAGAGACAAGATTTCTCCCCATTACGCCATCGGCAATCTCCGGTGACTTAAAACTGTGCTGCTTAAACAGAGGAGGTTGGCTTTGTGTACCCTACCCCAAAATTTCCTCTTGGGGGGGGGTGAACCTTGCTCCCCCACCCCAAAAACCCACCCCTCTGGACCGTGTCAGCTTCCCCGCGCTTTCCGTTCTCGATGAGAACAATCCTGACGGACGGCTCCATTATTTTATCTTCCGTGAAGAAAGCAACTCCCTGTAGTTGGTGCGCTGCCCTCGTTTTGTTTCGTTTTTTTAAGGACTGTTGTGTTTTTAAATTTTGGTGGTCCCTCCGGCTGAATCCGGGATCATCGGTGACTGAGCCAAACAATAAATGCGTTTTAGAAATGAGGATCCTCCTCCTTCGCGCTCCCGGCTCCCCACTTCGCTCCTGGAGAGGAAAAATGGTGGAAATGGGGAGGGAGGAGGGAGAAGGAGACAGGAACAATATTGAGTAGGTGTTGGCGGTGAGAATGAAGCGAAGGGGATTACAAAAGAGTGTCGTTGATAATAGCTGTAGCAGGAAAATATTGAGTAGGTGGTGGCGGTGAGAATGAAGCGAAGGGGATTACAAGAGAGTATTGTTGATAATAGCTGTAGCAGGGAAACATTGAGTACATGGTGGCATTGAGAATGAAGGGAAGGGGATTACAAAAGAGTGTTGTTGATAATAGCTGTAGCAGGGAAACATTGAGTAGATGGTGGCATTGAGAATGAAGCGAAGGGGATTACAAGAGAGTATTGTTGATAATAGCTGTAGCAGGGAAACATTGAGTAGGTGGTGGCGGTGAGAATGAAGCGAAGGGGATTACAAGAGAGTGTTGTTGATAATAGCTGTAGCAGGGAAACATTGAGTAGATGGTGGTGGTGAGAATGAAGCGAAGGGGATTACAAGAGAGTATTGTTGATAATAGCTGTAGCAGGGAAACATTGAGTAGATGGTGGCGGTGAGAATGAAGCGAAGGGGATTACAAGAGAGTATTGTTGATAATAGCTGTAGCAGGGAAACATTGAGTAGATGGTGGCGGTGAGAATGAAGCGAAGGGGATTACAAGAGAGTATTGTTGATAATAGCTGTAGCAGGGAAACATTGAGTAGATGGTGGTGGTGAGAATGAAGTGAAGGGGATTACAAGAGAGTATTGTTGATAATAGCTGTAGCAGGGAAACATTGAGTAGATGGTGGCATTGAGAATGAAGCGAAGGGGATTACAAGAGAGTGTCGTTGATAATAGCTGTAGCAGGGAAACATTGAGTAGGTGGTGGCGGTGAGAATGAAGCGAAGGGGATTACAAGAGAGTATTGTTGATAATAGCTGTAGCAGGGAAACATTGAGTAGATGGTGGCGGTGAGAATGAAGCGAAGGGGATTACAAGAGAGTATTGTTGATAATAGCTGTAGCAGGGAAACCTTGAGTAGATGGTGGTGGTGAGAATGAAGCGAAGGGGATTACAAGAGAGTATTGTTGATAATAGCTGTAGCAGGGAAACATTGAGTAGATGGTGGCATTGAGAATGAAGCGAAGGGGATTACAAGAGAGTGTCGTTGATAATAGCTGTAGCAGGGAAACATTGAGTAGGTGGTGGCGGTGAGAATGAAGCGAAGGGGATTACAAGAGAGTATTGTTGATAATAGCTGTAGCAGGGAAACATTGAGTAGATGGTGGCAGTGAGAATGAAGCGAAGGGGATTACAAGAGAGTATTGTTGATAATAGCTGTAGCAGGGAAACATTGAGTAGATGGTGGCGGTGAGAATGAAGCGAAGGGGATTACAAGAGAGTATTGTTGATAATAGCTGTAGCAGGGAAACCTTGAGTAGATGGTGGTGGTGAGAATGAAGCGAAGGGGATTACAAGAGAGTATTGTTGATAATAGCTGTAGCAGGGAAACATTGAGTAGGTGGTGGCGGTGAGAATGAAGCGAAGGGGATTACAAGAGAGTATTGTTGATAATAGCTGTAGCAGGGAAACATTGAGTAGATGGTGGCGGTGAGAATGAAGCGAAGGGGATTACAAAGTCACAGGCCACTTAAGCGTCTCCTTTAGCGATGTACATTTGGGCCTCCGTTGTGGTCGTAAGTCGAGGACTACCCGTATTGCAATGTCTCTTGCTTTCCGAGCCCCCCCCCCTCCCAAAAAAGGCCCTCACCCCCCTACCCCCCCAAAAGTTGCAGGCTTGCCTGGTAGAGCCCCCCCACCCCTCAAACACCCATGCTGGTTTGTCGGCGGTGGGGAAAGCTTTATCAGGGTTTGTTTCCTTCCCTAGCCATTGTCTCTTTCCCCTTTGCCTTTTTTTGGGGGGGGGGAGGGGGAGATCCCAGTTGATCCGAGCAAAGGCACCCCCCCCCACCCCACGCTTCTCAAGATGTGAGCTTTCCACCATTTTTTCCCCTCTTTTAGTGGAAATATTTTTTTACCCCCATCTGGGGTGTCTTTGCAAAAATAGCAACATTAAGACTCCGGTTGGGGGGGCCGGGGGGGGGGGGCTACCTCGCCCACCCTACTGCTGTTTCCATTTTTGCAAAACAGGTGCCGTGCATGGCCGTTCGCGAAAGGAGCAAGCGTGGAAATTGCACAAACCATGGTTTAGACAAACAACGGTTTGTCGCTTCTACCCCCCCACCCACCTACCCGCCGCCCCCCCGCTCCCTCTTTTTCCCCAGTCTTATTTCCTCCTTCTCTCTCTCTTTCTCTCTCTCTCTCCCTCTCTCTCCTTCCTCTCTCTCTCCTTCTCTTTCTCTCTCTTCCTCTCTCTCCTTCTCTCTCTCTCCCTCTCTCTTTCTCCTCTCTCTCTCCTTCTCTCTCTCTCTTCTCTCTCTCCCTCTCTCTCCTTCTCTCTCCCTCCTCTCCCTCTCTCTCTCCTCTCTCTCTCCCTCTCTCTTTCTCCTCTCTCTCTCTTCTCTCTATCCCTCTCTCCTCTCTCTCTCCTTCTCTCTCTCCCTCTCTCTTTCTCCTCTCTCTCCCTCTCTCCTCTCTCTCTCCCTCTCTCTTTCTCCTTCTCTCTCTTTCTCCTTCTCTCCCTCTCTCTCTCTCTCCTTCTCTCTCTCCTCTCTCTCTCCCCCCCCCCTCTCTCTCTCTCTTTCTCTCTCCCCCCGCGACCTTCTCGGCGGCTGGGATTAATTGCAGTGTTTGATATTGAGATGTCGGGAAAATGTCAGCGTGGAAGTTTTAATTACGGATCGGCTGCCGGCAATTAGCGCGGATTCGCACGCAAGACGGGCCCAGCGCTGTGGCAACAGCCGGACTCCGCCGATTCGTTCTTTGGGGGGAGGGGGAGGGGGGGTCTTGTAAGTGGAATGTGGGATGCAGCTAGGGTGTCTCCCCTCCCCCCATTTTTCCTGGGGGGGCGGGAAACGGAAAGATAACCCCAAAAAACCCATGAAAAGAAGGGTTCCCCTCTCCATGGTGTAGAATAACAGGTAGTCCTCGACTTCCGACTGCGATTTCTGTCGCTAAGTGAGACGCGAAGGGCGCTCAGCTCCCGTTTAACGACCTTTCGTAAAACCACCGTTGTTAAGCACAGCCATGCATCGTTAAGTGGGTGACGAAGTTTTTAAGAAGCCTCAAAAGAAGCCGCATCGGTGGTCCTCGGTTTACGACCAAAATTGAGGCGAGGACTTCCGTTGCTAGCCCGGGAAGTCTTTAAGTGAGTCGTGCGCAAATGTTCCGATTTTTGTGTGTGTGTGTGTGTGTGTGTGTGTGTGTGTGTGTGTGTGTGGCCACGGTTCTTAAGCAAATCTCATTGCAGTTGCTTGGTGAATCAGGCCGTCATTAAGTGAATCCCATTGACGTAGCCGGGGAAGGTCGTGAAAGGGGATCAGGCCCCCCCCGATACATTGCAACTGTCATAAGTCCGAGTCAGTTGCCAAGTGTTCGAATTTTGAGCGCGTGACGCTGGACAGCAGAGTAGGGCAGTCCCCGTTTAGTGACCTTTTCAAAGTTTTAACGGCGCTGGAAAAAAGTGACTTACCACCAGTCTTCGCACTTACGACCAACGCATCCCGTGATCAAAATTTCAGACAGTCGATGACTGTCATGTATTTATGACGGCTGCGGCATTCCGGGAGTCCTGCGTTCCCCAGTTGCGACCTTCCCAAGCAAAGTCAATTAAGATCTGCTTAATGACGGCCTGATTCACTACAAACGACTGCCATGATTGGCTATGGTCGAAAAAAGGGGGAGGGAAAAGCACAACATTTGCACACGAGTCACTTCACTGCCTTGCTTAGCAACAGAAATCCAGCTCTCCATTGTGGTCATAAGTCAAGGAACACCGATGCAGCTTCTTAAAAAAAAAAATCTCTTTTTTTTAACCTGCTGAGTCAAATGCATTGAGCTGCTGGCTTGTTGTTGGAACACAATGCGTTGCGTCCCGAAAACACACACACACACACACACACACACAACTTCCCCAGCTGTAGAATTCCCTCTTGAGCAATTTCGGGTTTGCTTTGCTGGCAAAAAAAGGCTCAAGTTACTAGTCCTGATGGGTGGCAAACCAAAAAAAAAGAGCCAGAATCGGTCGTGTGTCCAACCCGATCGATCGCGTGGGCGTTTTGCACAGGGAGTAAAGCCGGTGTGTAAACCAGGCACACGCTTCCTTCTGTGCAAAATTGTCCTGCGTTTCGCTCTGGGTGTGTTCTTTTGTGCAAAACAAACACACACACACACACACACATATATACACACAACCCAAGATTTCCCCGCAGGGACACACAGACACATACCCCACCCTCCCTGCCCGGTGTGTTAACTCGCCGTTTTGCGTGGTGGCCGATTGGACCCGGCGTGTTATAAGATGGGAGGCACAGCCTACACAAAGGAAAGGAAAAAAAAAACGACAACCACCACCGCACACCGCAATGGGGGTGTGTGATTGTGCCAGAATCCGTCCTTCCGGCCCCGAATTCCTGGCCCTTCCCTCTATCCCCTCCCCTTCTGCACAGTGGGGTGTTATTGCCAGACACTTAATAGCTCTTCCTGGACCTACAAGTGCACACTTACACACACAAAACCCCCCAACAATTGCGACAATTATACCGTCCCCTGCCTACACAAACAACACAAATTGGGGGTGGGTTGTAAAACATGCAGGTGGCGTTTGTGTCCTCGCCGCCGCCCCCCTTCCAAGCCTTGCAATGCAAGAAAATCCGTCGCATTGCAGATGGGGAGGGGGGTTGCGGCTGTGTGTACGACACACGCCTGTCGCAAAAGATCTCCTCTTGTCGCATTTCCGTACCCGCGATTCCAGAATTGGGCCTCGGCTGGCGGGGCAGCGTGCCCAGAGGTGGCACGGCCTCTAGGGGGCAGTAGGAAGAGGCTGCTGTTCCATGGGGCATTCCACCACCCCAGGATAGAGCCTAGAACATCCTCCCAAGTCGGAAGGGGGCCTCGGAGGTCATCCAGTCCAACCTCCACCCTGCTCTAGCGGGAGACCCTACCCCATTTTTAGCTCTCTTTTGTAAAAAAAAAAAAAAAAAAAAAACCTCCAGTGATGGAGCCAATCAGGAGTGGGGGGACGACACTCCTACCTTTTTTAGACTTGGGAAGGGGCACCCAGAGGCCATCCAGTCCAGCCCCCCCTGCTCTGGCAGGAGACCCCTACCTGTGGCGTTTCAGACAAATGGCTGTCCAGTGTCTTTAAAACAAAACAAAAAAATCCAGGGATGGAGCCAATTCCACCAATGAATTCTCCCCACCGGTTAGGGCATTTCTAAGGGACCCCTTGAGGTCTTCTAGCTGGGCCCCCTTTGCGGGAGGGGTTTCCACATTTTTGCACCACGTCCCCAAAAACTTGGGAAAAGCATCCCAATGGATGCGGCCTTCTATTTATTTACTTCTATTTTATTTACTTCTATTTATTTACTTCTATTTTATTTATTTACTTCTATTTATTTACTGGGATGCTGAAGGATTTTGAATTTTGCAAACTGGGGCAGGCAGAAGTAGCTGCTAAAATACTTCAGGATTTAGCCCCCCAATTTTGATTATCTATAAATAAATAAAATAAATTTGGATTCCCCTAGTGTGCAGTTTTTAAAAAGCCAGGTGTGGCTGGTTGTGGTTGGTTAGCTTTTTTTTTTCTTTTAAAATCTCTCCCTCGTTTTTCTACACCTTACACGCGACTGCAGGTGTTAAATAAGGAAAAATAATTGAGTTTCCAATGGATTTATTGTGCTTTCTTTGTTATCTGAGCTTTGAGGCGGTTTTTTTCCCACCGGCTGCGTGGTGCGAAGAATCTGGGTGGGATTTGAGCATGAAGCCCTGGTTAAACGGGTGAAAATAATTTACTTTAAAACCAATTTATTGCGTTTGTGGGTTATTGGCGTGCCTGTGCATTCTGGCTGGATTTGAGCATGAAGGACTTCTTGATTAAGCAGGTGAAAATAATTTAGGCTTGTATAAAAAGAAACGATTTATTGTGTTTGGGGTTATCGGAACGAGTGTGTTGGGTGTCGATTGTGGGTTGATTTGAGCACAAAATTGGGGTGGTGGGGTTTTCCCCCTTCTTTTTAAGGAGACCCTGCTGGCCAGCCCGATCCGACATGCCTGGAGGTTTGGGGGGCGCAGGAGGGTGAGCCGATAAGACGGCTGTGTCAGCCAGAGCTTCACACAGCATGTTGATTTCACACCTCTTGATGTACCAACGCAATCCACTTTCCTCTGATAGCTACCCAGCTGTGGGAGGGGGCTTCCTCGCTCCATTCCCAGCTTCCATCTTGTCTGTGTAACTGGGGTGCACCCCAAAATCGGGGTTCCTAGACCTCAGCCCATTGCAACGCCTGGGGACGTCGACTCCCAGAATTCCCCAGCTGGCTCACCAATGGGTTGGGGCTGCTTCAGGCCCCCCACCACACACCCCCACCACACCCCCACACCACACCCCCAGATATGACAAACCGACAGCCGTTTTGCAATCTCTCTCTGCACCAAGGGCCACTTGGGTTGGCTCAGCGCAACGGGGCCTCCTGGGGAAGGGATGGAGGGGAGGCCACCAGGCGATGCCAGGAGAGGAGATCAAAGTGGCAAGTCCCTAAGAAGGACCAGTTTTATTGCATTGGCAGATAGAGAGAGAAAGATGGACAGACAGATGGATGGACCGACAGATGAGAATGATAGAGAAGGTAGGTAGGTAGATAAATGATAGATAGAAAGACAGACAGACAGACAGACAGATAGACTGACATGGTAGATGGTAGATAGAACGATATAGGTGAGAAGTGGTAGAGAAAAAAGAGACATGAAATTGTTAGAAATAGTTTAGAGAGGTAGATAAAATAGATAATAGAAATAGAAAGATAGATAGATAGATAGATAGATAGATAGATAGATAGATAGATAGATAGATCTAGATAATATAAAGATGATAGATAGATACTATAGAGATAATAGATAGATAGATAGATAGATAGATAGATAGATAGATAGATAGATAGATAGATAGATAGATAGATAGATAGATAGATAGATATAGATAATATAAAGATGATAGATAGATACTATAGAGAAGATAGATAGATAGATAGATAGATAGATAGATAGATAGATAGATAGATAGATAGATAGGAGAGAGAGAGAGAGGTAGATAGAATAGATAATAGAAATAGATTAGAGAGATATGAGAGGATGGATGGATGGATAATGATACAGTAGATTAAATAGAATGATAGGTAGATAGGTGGTAGGTAGGTAGATACACAGGTAGTTAGATGATAGATACACAGATACACACATAAATTGATAGATATACAGATGCACACATGGATGGATGATAGATAGATAGATAGATAGATAGATAGATAGATAGATAGATAGATAGATAGATAGATAGATAGATAGATAGATAGATAGATAGATAGATAGATACAGGTGAGAAGAGGTAGAGAAAAAAGAGACATAAAATTGTTATAGTTGAATTTGGTTATTTGACAACCTCCAGCCCCAGACTGTTTTTCTTTCCCTTTTCCCCTTCTTTTCCTTTTCCTTTCCTTCTCTTTTCCTTTTCCTTCCCTCTTTCCCTTTCTCTCCTTTCCTTTCCTTTCTTCCTACCCATTCTCCCCCATCCCCTCTAGAGGGCGCTCCAGACAACGCCAATGGGAACGGCGAGAAACGACGTTCTGGTTTCCCCTCCAGGTCAGCTGACCGAGGAGAGCCAATCGGGGGGCCGCTGCCTGCTCTTCGAGTTCCCAGGCTTTGGCCCCGCCCACATTCCCACAGCCGGCTGAGCTCCTAAATTGGCTTTCCCCCCACCTTTTTCTTCCTTTTTAGCGGCTCCAAAAGGTAAACATTTCCCCTTTCTAGGCCTGCAATGCGAACCCCAACATGTTTGGAGCTGTTGGTTGGGAATGGGAACTGCAGGTACTGCCTGGGGGCGGGGCTTGTACACCTGGGGGGCGGGGCTTGTACACCTGGGGGGCGGGGCTTGTACACCTGGGGGGGCTCTGCAGGTGGACCAACCCCCCCAAAAAGTCCGTTTATACAGGGGGTCCTCGACTTACAACAGCTTTTTTAGTGACCGGCACTGAAAACGAGTGATTTGGGACCATGTTTCACACTTACGACCGTTTAGCTTGTTTAGTGACCAGTTAGAGCAAGTGATTTAGGACCGTGTTTCCCATTTGCAACCCGTTTAGCTTGTTTCGTGACCACACAAGTCCTTTAGGACCGTGTTTCACACTTACAACCCGTTTAGCTCGTTTAGTGACCAAACAAGTCCTTTACGACCGTGTTTCACACTTACGACCTGTTTAGCTTGTTTAGTGAACCGTTAGAGCAAGTGATTTAGGACCGTGTTTCACACTTACAACCCGTTTAGCTCGTTTAGTGACCAAACAAGCCCTTTACGACCGTGTTTCCCACTTACGACCCGTTTACCTTGTTTAGGGACCAAACAAGTCCTTTACGACCGTGTTTCACACTTACGACCTGTTTAGCTTGTTTAGTGAACCGTTAGAGCAAGTGATTTAAGACCGTGTTTCACACTTACAACCCGTTTAGCTTGTTTCGTGATCAAACAAGTCCTTTAGGACTGTGTTTCACACTTACAACCATTTAGCACTTATGACACACGCCCGATTCACTGAGCAACCTAACTTCCCAGCTGCAGGACCGCTTCCCTTTAAAAAAAAGGCGTTCCTTCCCCTGGCGGGCTCGCCGACCTGGTTTGCAAGGGGCTAAGGCCAAGCCACAAGCTGGTTTATCGTGTCCTGGGTTTGCGTGAATGGTAGTTTAGCTCTTGGGACGGGTTGAGAGAGAATTTTGGGTGTGTTGCAGTGGATTCCGAGAGAGAAGAAGTTGTGAGAATGCCAGCTATCCTGGTTTCCATCGTAGTTTAAGGAGGAGGGTTGCTGGTGTTGAGATTTCTGCAAATCTCAACACCAGCCACCCAACTTAGAGTGCCAGGAAGAGATCCATCCAACAGGTCAGAAAAACAGGCTTAATGTGATGCAAGAGAATCCAGTAGATCATAAAAACAGATTAATGTGACGCAAGGAACCTAACGGGTCCAGAAAGCAGATTAATTTGATGCAAAATAATCCAACAGGTCAGGAAAAAAAATATTAATTGGATGCAAGACCTCTAACATCATAAAAACAGATACATTTGATGCAAGGCATCTTAAAAGGCTAGAAAGCAGATTAATTTGACGCAAAATAATCTAACAAATTAGAAAAAAATACAGATTAGTTTAACGCAAAATAATCCCATAAATCAGAAAACCGATTAATTTGACGCAAGAAATCTAACAGGTGAGAAAGCAGATTAATTGGACGCAAAATAATCTAACAAACTGGAAAAAGAGATTAGTTTAATGCAAAATAATCCAGTAAATCAGAAAGCAGATTAATTTGTTGCAAGGAATCTAACAGTTTTCCAGGAAGGGGGCTCATTGGAACCAAGATAATCCAACAGGTTGGGAAAGAGATCAATTTGGAAGCCATTCTGGAGACCCTCTCTTTCTCAAGCCCCCTCCCCTCTTTCCTCAATTACAGGCTGAAACTCAACAGGTGCAGCGTTGCAAGGCTACTAAACTTCCCCAAAGCTCCACCAGAGCCTGGTTCCCAGCCTGCCCAGCCTGGGATCTGAAGCCTGCCCCTGTTGGTTTCCTGCCTGCCTCTCCCCACCCCACCCTGCCCTGTCCCCCCACCCTTGCCAAGGGGCTGAGGTTTTGCCCTCCAGGAAGGACAATCCGGGTGCAATTTACTGGCTCTGCCCCACCCCACTCTCCAGATGAGAAACGGGCTCAATAAAAGCTAATTGGCGGCAGGGCCCAGCAAATCGAATTCTTCTCCCTCCCGCAGCCCCCTCCTCAAATAGGGGGTGGGGGTGGGGCGGCTCTTCCACCCGGCCAGCCTGGAGCTGCCCCCGAATTGAATCTGGGCAATTTATGCCTTGAAGCTTTTAATGCCATTTTAATCTGACAACCCCCACTCCCACCCCTAATCAGAAAACAGAATAACAGAGCTGGAAGGGGGCTTGGGGGTCTTCTAGTCCAGCCCCCTGCTCAGAAGACAGAATAATAGGGTTGGAAGGGACCTTGGAGGTCTTCTAGTCCAGCCCCCTACTCAGAAGACAGAATAATAGGGTTGGAAGGGACCTTGGAGGTCTTCTAGTCCAGCCCCCTGCTCAGAAGACAGAATAACAGGGTTGGAAGGGACTTTGGAGGTCTTCTAGTCCAGCCCCCTGCTCAGAAGACAGAATAACAGAGCTGGAAGGGACCTTGGGGGTCTTCTAGTCCAGCCCCCTGCTCAGAAGACAGAATAACAGAGCTGGAAGGGACCTTGGAGGTCTTCTAGTCCATCCCCCTGCTCAGAAGACAGAATAATAGGTTTGGAAGGGACCTTGGAGGTCTTCTAGTCCAGCCCCCTGCTCAGAAGACAGAATAATAGGTTTGGAAGGGACCTTGGAGGTCTTCTAGTCCAGCCCCCTGCTCAGAAGACAGAATAACAGAGCTGGAAGGGACCTTGGAGGTCTTCTAGTCCAGCCCCCTGCTCAGAAGACAGAATAACAGGGTTGGAAGGGACCTTGGAGGTCTTCTAGTCCAACCCCCTGCTCAGAAGACAGAATAACAGAGTTGGAAGGGGCCTGGGAGATTCTGGGAGTCGAAGCCCACCCCTCTTAAACTGGCTTCGTAGCTTTCTGCGCCAATTCCATTTTTTCCCCTCATGCCGTTCCCTCCAGGCGAAAAAAAGAAAGCTTTGGAGGGGTGGGGTGGGGAGGGGGGCAGCCTCCAGCCCCCAGCCCCGTTTTCTCATCCCTCCCGACGCGTCTGGCTTTCTCTTATCGATTTTTAATTTTTTATTTCTATTCGGTTCTCCTCAGCCAAGCCCGGGTTCGGAGAGCCACTTATAACAATTAAAATCCCGGTCAGAGATATTGACAAGTTCGCGGATGAGACAGAGCTGCAGAGAGAGAGAGAGAGAGTGAAAGAGAGTGAAAGAGAGAGAGAGGAGAGAGAGAGAAAGAGAGAGAGAGGAGAGAGAGAGAGAGAGAGTGAAAGAGAGAGGAGAGAGAGAGAGAGAGAGAGAGAGTGAAAGAGAGAGGAGAGAAAGAGAGTGAAAGAGAAAGAGAGAGAGGAGAGAGAGAGAGAAAGAGAGAGAGAAGAAAGAGTAAAAGAGAGAGAGTGAAAGAGAGAGAGAGAGGAAAGAGAGAGAGTGAAAGAGAGAGTGAAAGAGAGAGAGAGAGGAAAGAGAGAGAGTGAAAGAGAGAGAGAAAGAGAGAGAAGAGAGAGAGAGAGGAGAGAGTGAAAGAGAGAGAGGAGAGAGAAAGAGAGAGAGAGTGAAAGAGAGAGAGAGGGAAAGAGAGAGGAGAGAGAAAGAGAGAGTGAGAGAGAGAGAGGAGAGAGAGAGAGAAAGAGAGAGAGTAAAAGAGAGAGAGAGTGAAAGAGAGAGAGTGAAAGAGAGAAAGAGAGGAAAGACAGAGAGAGTGAAAGAGAGTGAAAGAGAGAGAGAGAGAGGAAGAGAGAGAGGAGAGAGAAAGAGAGGAGAGAGAGTGAAAGAGAGAGAGTGAAAGAGAGAGTGAAAGAGAGAGAGGAGAGAGAGAGAAAGAGAGAGAGTGAAAGAGAGAGAGAGAGTGAAAGAGAGACAAGGAGAAAGAGAGAGAGAGGAGTGAGAGAGAAAGAGAGAGGAGAGAGAGAGAGTGAAAGAGAGAGAAGGAGAAAGAAAGGTGGGTGCCGCTGTCTTTCCCGGTCAATTTTGAGAAATTCGGGAACGTGATCGGACGATTAGCGCCGAAATGCCCCAGCCCGTCCTTGCTTGCATTCCAAAGTCCCTTTTCCGTTAGAAAGGTGCAATTCCTTAACACCTGCCTTTACCTGCTGAAAAGGAATAATAGCCACCATGCAGGTAAGTAGTCCTCCACTTACAACAGCTCATTGAGGGACCGAAGTCCCCAAAAAGGGACTCCAGATAGCAATTAGATTTATAGAGCGCTTCAGAGGGCTGTTAAGCCGTTTACAGAGTCAGCATATCGCCCCCCCCCCCAACAATCTGGGACCCTGGAGGTCTTCTAGTCCAACCCCCTGCTCAAGAAGAAGAATAACAGAGATGGAAGGGACTTTGAAGGTCTTCTAGTCCAACCCCCTTCTCAAGAAGAAGAATAACAGATGGAAGGGACTTTGGAGGTCTTCTAGTCCAGCCCCCTGCTCAGGCAGAATAATAGAATAACAGCAAGAGATGGAAGGGACCTTGGAGGTCATCTAGTCCAACACCTGCTCAAGCAGAATAATAGAATAACAGCAAGAGATGGAAGGGACCTTGGAGGTCATCTAGTCCAACCCCTGCTCAAGCAGAAGAATAGAATAATAGCAAAAGATGGAAGGGACCTTGGAGGTCATCTAGTCCAACCCCTGCTCAAGCAGAAGAATAGAATAATAGCAACAGATGGAAGGGACTTTGGAGGTCATCTAGTCCAACCCCTGCTCAAGCAGAAGAATAGAATAATAGCAAGCGATGGAAGGGACCTTGGAGGTCATCTAGTCCAACCCCTGCTCAAGCAGAAGAATAGAATAATAGCAAGAGATGGAAGGGACCTTGGAGGTCATCTAGTCCAACCCCTGCTCAAGCAGAAGAATAGAATAATAGCAAGAGATGGAAGGGACCTTGGAGGTCATCTAGTCCAACCCCTTCTCAAGCAGAAGAATAGAATAATAGCAAGCGATGGAAGGGACCTTGGAGGTCATCTAGTCCAACCCCTGCTCAAGCAGAAGAATAGAATAATAGCAAGAGATGGAAGGGACCTTGGAGGTCATCTAGTCCAACCCCTGCTCAAGCAGAAGAATAGAATAATAGCAAGAGATGGAAGGGACCTCGGAGGTCTTCTAGACGAACTCCCTGCTGACGCAGTAAACCCACTATGCCATTTTTTGGGGGGGACACGACAAAGTTAGGGTCACCGTCAACCCAGCCCAGTGGAGGCCCACGCATTCAGCCGATTGGACGCCAACTGGGACCCACACTGTGACCGTCACTCTGCCCCCATGGCTTTCCACCGAAAAGGAAGGTCTTGCAAAGGAGACGGGCAGCACTGGACTCGTTTCTACCTCCGGCACGTTTTGGCTGTCTGGTTCCCCGTTTTCTCCCGCCTGTCTCCCACCCCCCCGCCCCCCGTCCCCCGTCCCCCTCTGGTCTAAGCCTGATGGACAGTAATCTCTGGCAGCCGGTTGGAAGCTTCTCCTGTCCAGCCCGGACTTTATCTCCGGTTCTGCCACTTGCATGCTAAACCCAGGTTTCATGACCCCCAAGAGGATCGCTAAAAGGCCCCACTTTATTGCATCCTCCGGGCGTGTGTGTGTGTGTGTGTCTTGCTTGTGAGTGCCTTTCCCTGCACAAAAAGTTTTTTTTTATTTCTTTGGAAGGAAGGAAAGGAAAGGAAAGAAAGAAAATGGGTGGGATGGATGGAAGGAAGGAAGGAAGGAAGGAAAGAATGGGTGGGATGGAAGGAAGGAAGGAAGGAAGGAAAATGAGTGGGATGGATAAATAGAAGGAAGGAAGGAAGGAAGGAAGGAAGGAAGGAAGGAAGGAAGGAAGGAAGGAAAATGAGTGGGATGGATGGAAGGAAGGAAGGAAGGAAAATGGGTGGGATGGATAAATGGAAGGAAGGAAGAAGGAAGGAAAATGAGTGGGATGGATGGAAGGAAGAAAAATGAGTGGGATGGATGGAAGGAAGGAAAATGGGTGGGATGGATAAATGGAAGGAAGGAAGAAGGAAGGAAAATGAGTGGGATGGAAGGAAGGAAGGAAGGAAGGAAAATGGGTGGGATGGATAAATGGAAGGAAGGAAGAAGGAAGGAAAATGGGTGGGATGGATAAATGGAAGGAAGGAAGAAGGAAGGAAAATGAGTGGGATGGAAGGAAGGAAGGAAAATGGGTGGGATGGATAAATGGAAGGAAGGATGGAAAATGGATGGGATGGAAGGAAGGAAGGAAAATGGGTGGGATGGATGGAAGGAAGGAAGGAAGGAAAATGGGTGGGATGGATAAATGGAAGAAAGGAAGGAAGGATGGAAAATGGGTGGGATGGAAGGAAGGAAGGAAGGAAGGAAAATGGGTGGGATGGATAAATGGAAGAAAGGAAGGAAGGATGGAAAATGGGTGGGATGGAAGGAAGGAAGGAAGGAAGGAAGGAAAATGGGTGGGATGGATGGAAGGAAAGAAAGAAGGAAAATGGGTGGGATGGATAAATGGAAGAAAGGAAGGAAGGATGGAAAATGGGTGGGATGGATAAATGGAAGGAAGGAAGAAGGAAGGAAAATGAGTGGGATGGATGGAAGGAAGGAAGGAAGGAAAATGGGTGGGATGGATAAATGGAAGAAAGGAAGGAAGGATGGAAAATGGGTGGGATGGAAGGAAGGAAGGAAGGAAGGAAGGAAGGAAGGAAAATGGGTGGGATGGATGGAAGGAAGGAAGGATGGAAAATGGGTGGGATGGATAAATGGAAGAAAGGAAGGAAGGATGGAAAATGGGTGGGATGGATAAATGGAAGAAAGGAAGGAAGGATGGAAAATCGGTGGGATGGATGGATGGGTGGATGGATGGAAGGAAGGAACGAATGATCCATCCCACCCATCTTCCTTCCTCCCTCCCTCCCGCCCTTCCCTGCCTCTTTCCCTCTGCGGCCTTCAATTTCCCTCCCTCCCTCCCTTCCTTCCTTCCTTCCTTCCTTCCTTCCTTCCTTCCTTCTTCCTTCCTTCCTGTCCCTTTTCCACTTCCCCTGTCTCCAGCACCAATTCCCTCCCTCCCTCTCATTCTCTCTCACACACAAACACACACACACACCTTCTAAAAATTGCACGGATGCTCCTAGCCACGGAAGAGCGTGGCGGGAGTTTCCCCATCTGCAAACAGCCCCCCCCCCCCTCAACCACCCACTGCAAATTGGTTGTCAAGGGAACTTATTAAAGCCACGAAGTACCTATTTGGGGAAATGCGACTTCAGGCCATAGCTGGCTTGCAGAAAACGTGGCTGCCCCCCCCTCGCCCCCCCCCCCCCCGCCTCTCACTGGGGGCCGAGGGGGGCTCAACTCTGCTGCTCATTTGAATCCATTTCCCTGAGGTCTTCCTGCCCCCCCTTCACCTGGACACCCCCCCAAAAAAATCATCTAATTTTGAAGCTTTTACGAAGTTTAGCATCCAGCACGCATCCGGCTCCTGTGCAAACACCCCCCCCCCCCAAAATAGGATAATTCGACTCAACCAGGTTTAAATAAACTCAGCCGCAGCTGTTCTCGGTTAGTTTCATCCACTCCGCTGTGGTTTAAGGCCCCTGAACAGCTAACCAAAGGTTTATTGGTTTTAAGAAGGCAGCCTTCTGAATTTTGGGGTGGGGGGGTGGGGGGCTTATTCCCAGGAACTAATCCTGATTAAAATGGCCTGTTTTATGCAGGCCATCGTTATGCAGCAAAGATGTTGGACAACCCTTTGTCTGAAGTGGTCTGTGGGGTTTCCTGCCTAGGCAGGGGGTTGGACTAGAAGACCTCCAAGGCCCCCTTCCAACTCTTGTTATTCTATTCTATTCTGTCCTATTCTCTATATTCTATATTTTATTCTAGTTTCTGTTGTAGGTTTGTTTTCTCTTTTGTTTTCTTTCTGTATCCAGTTCTATTATTCTATTCTCTATTCTTTTCTGTATTCTATTCTATTCTCTATTCTATTCTATTCTATTCTATTCTCTATTCTATTCTATTCTCTATTCTATTCTATTCTCTATTCTATTCTCTATTCTGTTTTATTCTCTATTTTATTTTATTCTATTCTATTCCCTATTCTATTCTATTCTCTATTCTATTCTATTCTATTCTATTCTCTATTCTATTCTATTCTCTATTCTATTTTATTCTCTATTTTATTTTATTCTATTCTATTCCCTATTCTATTCTATTCCCTATTCTATTCTCTATTCTATTCTATTCTCTATTCTATTCTATTCTCTATTCTATTCTATTCTCTATTCTATTCTCTATTCTATTTTATTCTATTCTATTCTCTATTCTATTCTATTCCCTATTCTATTCTCTATTCTATTTTATTCTATTCTATTCCATTCCATTCTATTCTAATCTACATTTTCTATTCCATTCCATTCTATTCTCTGTTCTATATTCTCTATTCTGTTCTGTTCTATTCTATTCTATTCTTTCCTATTTCTCTATTCTATTATCTTATTTCCTATTCCCTTCTATATTCTCTGTTTTATTCTATTCTATATTCTCTGTTCTATTCTATGCTACATTCTTCGTTTAGCCTATCCTATCCTATCCTATCCAATCCTATCCTATCCTACTCTATTCTAATCCTTCCAGTCCTCTGCCATCCTCTGGAGTCCATTGAAGCTCACGGTGACTCCATCCAGCCCCTTCCTTCTTCTTCTTCTTCTTCTTCTTCTTCTTCTTCTTCTTCTTCTTCTTCTTCTTCTTCTTCTTCTTCTTCTTCTTCTTCTTCTTCTTCTTCTTCTTCTTCTTCTTCTTCTTCTTCTTCTTCTTCTTCTTCTTCTTCTTCTTCTTCTTCTTCTTCCCTCCATCGTTCCCAGCATGAGGCTCTTCTCCAGGGAGTCCTTCTTCCTTCTCATCAGGTGGCCAAAGTCTTTTGAGTTTCCTCTTCAGGATCTGGCCTTCTAAAGAGCAGCCTGGGTGGATCTCCTCTGGGACTGACCGCTTGGATGGCCTTGCAGTCCAAGGGACTCAATGCAGGAGTCTTCTTCTCCAGCCCCAGAGTTCAAAGGCCTCCATTCTTTGGCCCTCAAGCCTTCCTTCTGGTCCAACCTTCACAGCCGTCCGTTGCAACTGGGAAAACCCATCGCTCTTTTGATTGGCAGCTTTAGCACCCACTTCAGCACCCGCGAATCACAATTTTGACATTACCGGCAAACCTCCATGCACGTAATCAGGGTGACATTTTCAACATTCTGCCTCCTCTAATAAGAAACGCAGGCTCGTATTAGATATGCTTTGGTGGGTGGCTTTGTGTTTGTTTACACCATTGTATATGTTATTGTATTTCACAAACATATCCGATCCCAGAGTGAGCGTTGAAAGAAGGAGAGGAGGGAAAAAAACACTGATTTATTTATTTTTTAAGCACAGATAATTTAAGGAAGCATCTTTGTCAGGAATAATCTTCCCAATTTTATTTTTTCCACCCCTTTCCAAGAATTGCAAATGAAATGAGACCTTGTAATGTTTTTCCCCACCCTCTCTCTCCCTTCCTTGAATCAGCTCAAATTCCTTAACCAGCCCGCCAGGTTCGGTTTTATTTTAAATCGTCGGTTTACAGGAAAAAAGGAGGAAAAGGAAAAAAAAAGGCATTAGCTCTGGGGAAATGTAATTATGTAATGTAATATAACGAAAGCCCGCACCAGAAAGCCTCGGTTCCTTCCAATTAACGCAAGATTTCCAGATGGCGGTGGAAAAAATATGTTTTGTTTTCTCGTAGTAGCTCCAACCCGGATTAGGGGAATAATACAGGTAGTTCTCGCCTTACAACGGCTTGTGGAGTGACCCACGGCAGGGAAAAACGGGAGTTACGACCGGTTTTTCACACTTATGACCATTGTGGCGTCCCCCACAGTCCCGTGTTCGAAATTCAGAGGCTGGGAACTGGTTCGTATTTATGACGGTCGACGCGATCCCCTTTTGTGACTTTCCGACAAGCCAAGTCTCAAGAGTGAACCTGATTCACTTAACAACCGTTGCAATGTCCCAGAGTCACATGATCCCCTTTTGCGACTTTCCGACAATTTAAGTCTCAAGAGTGAACCTGATTCACTTAATGACCGTTGCAGTGTCCCACAGTCACCCGATCCCCTTTCCGACAAGCCAAGTCTCAAGAGTGAACCTGATTCACTTAAAGACCGTTTCAATGTCCCTGTCACGCGATCCCCTTTTGTGACTTTCCGACAAGCCAAGTCTCAAGAGTGAACCTGATTCACTTAATGACCGTTGCAGTGTCCCGCAGTCACCCGATCCCCTTTCCGACAAGCCAAGTCTCAAGAGTGAACCTGATTCACTTAATGACCGTTGCAGTGTCCCACAGTCACCCGATCCCCTTTCCGACAAGCCAAGTCTCAAGAGTGAACCTGATTCGTATTTATGACGGTGTGCCTCCTTAAATGCTAAAAATGCTTAAAAAACGAACGCTAAAACAGAACAGACTAATTTATCCCCGTCTGATGTTTGAAAGAGCCTGGGCCTTAAAAAAGCCAAATTTAAGGCAACTTCCATATCTTACTCCCAAAGATGTTTATCATTTGCAAACATCTGTCTCTGTTGGCTGTTTTTTAAATGTATTTATTTGTTTGTTTAACTTACCTATCTAATCATTTAGCCCTGGGGTCACAAATTCCTATGAAGATGGCTCTTTTTTTTCTCTCCCTGCAGGCGGTTGTTGTTATCGTTGCTATTATTTTCATGCATCAAGAGAGGATCTTCAGGAAAGGTAATAGTAAGACAGCCTTAGCAGATAATTTGACAGTGCTGTAGGAATGAGTTGTTTAGCAGAGTGATGGCGTGCGGGGAAAAACTCTCCTTATGTCTAGTTATTTTGGGGTGCAATATCCTATAATGTCATTTTTTGAGGTTCGGCGTTGAAACAATTGATGTCCAAGGATGCAAGGGGTGTGTAGATATTTTTCACGGCCCTCTGTTTGATTCGTGCAATATACCGGTCCTCAACGGAAGGCAGGTTATTAGCCATTGTTTTATTTTGCAGTTCTAATTCTCCATTGACATCTTCCTCGGTCTTGTTGGATTGCAGAGCCAAACCAGACAGTGATGGAGGTGCTGATTGACAGAGTCAATCATCCCTCTGTAGAACTGAATCAGCAGCTCTTTCGGCAGGTTGAGCTTTCCGGCTTGTCGCAGAAAAAACATTCTTAGTTGTGCTTTTTTATAAAAAAAAAAATTTGCAAGAAGTATTTTTGTTTGCAATAACTTTCGATATTTGCAAGATATTTGCAAGAAGTTGGTTTTTTGTTTTTTTTTTGCAAGAAGTTTTTATATTTGCAAGAAAGTTTTTATATTTGCAAGAAGTTAGTTTTTTTTTTAATTTTCAAGATCTTTTTTTAAATTTGCAAGAAGTTTTTACATCGGCAAGTTTTTTTATTGGCAAGAAGTTTTTATATTTGCAAGTTTTTTTTTTGATTTTCAAGATTTTTTTTTAATTTGCAAGACGTTTTTATATCTGCAAGTTTTTTTATTGGCAAGAAGTTTTTTTTTCAATTTGCAAGAAGTTTTTTTAATGTGCAAGAAGTTTTTTTTAATTTGCAAGAAGCTTTTATATGTGCAAGAAGTTTTTATATTTGCAAGAGATTTGCCAGAAGTCAAAAAAGAAAAAAAAACCACATTTTTATGCAACTTCTGGGTTCAAAGGGGAATTTCTTTTTTCTTTCTTTCCTGGAGATGCAGGGGGGGGGAAGAGAGATTTCTTTCAAAAGATAAGGGATCATTATCATTATAATCTGGGTTCCAATTGGAGATATTCTGGAGTCCCACAACCGCCCAGGGCTCCAGGCCATGGTTCATCAGGGCTCCAAAGGTTTTGTCAAGAGGGTGTCAATCACTCTGAATTGTGTCTCCTCAAAGGGACAAATGGATGCTTTAAAGGTTGAGAAATGGCTGGGAAGGGATATAATGGGTGTGGGGGCTCAGACTGGCTATTTGTTTATATTTGAGTTCAAAGAAGGGGAAGAAACTAAGACAGGCGGTGGAAAAGGACTCTTCGGAAGCTCAAAGTAATTTCGAGTTAAATCTGCAATTAAAAACAAACAGTAGTTTCTTATTTCTCTCTCCTGTCCCAATTGGGTGGGAATTAAGAGGGATTACGGTGGAGGGTGGGGGTGTGTGTCCCATTCAGGTGGGGCTTTGGTTAAATCCACTGGCTTTCTGAGGATCTTCTGGGGATGATGGAAAAGAGGATTTTTGGCTAGGGGATTCTGGGAGTGGAAGCCCACCCCTCTTAAAGCATGCAAACTGGGGGGTTCTGGGAGTGGAAGCCCACCCCTCTTAAAGCAGGCAAACTGGGGGATTCTGGGAGTGGAAGCCCACCCCTCTTAAAGCAGGCAAACTGGGGGATTCTGGGAGTGGAAGACCACCCCTCTTAAAGCAGGCAAACTGGGGGATTCTGGGAGTGGAAGACCACCCCTCTTAAAGCAGGCAAACTGGGGGATTCTAGGAGTTGAAGCCCACCCCTCTTAAAGCATGCAAAATGGGGGATTCTGGGAGTGGATGTCCATCCCTCTTAAAGCATGCAAACTGGGGGATTCTGGGAGTTGAAGTCCACCCATCTCAAAGCATGCAAACTGGGGGATTCTGGGAGTGGAAGCCCACCCCTCTTAAAGCATGCAAACTGGGGGATTCTGAGAGTGGAAGCCCTCCCCTCTTAAAGCAGGCAAACTGGGGGATTCTGGGAGTGGAAGCCCACCCCTCTTAAAGCATGCAAACTGGGGGGTTCTGGGAGTGGAAGCCCACCCCTCTTAAAGCAGGCAAACTGGGGGATTCTGGGAGTGGAAGCCCACCCCTCTTAAAGCAGGCAAACTGGGGGATTCTGGGAGTGGAAGACCACCCCTCTTAAAGCAGGCAAACTGGGGGATTCTGGGAGTGGAAGACCACCCCTCTTAAAGCAGGCAAACTGGGGGATTCTGGGAGTTGAAGCCCACCCCTCTTAAAGCATGCAAAATGGGGGATTCTGGGAGTGGATGTCCATCCCTCTTAAAGCATGCAAACTGGGGGATTCTGGGAGTTGAAGTCCACCCATCTCAAAGCATGCAAACTGGGGGATTCTGGGAGTGGAAGCCCACCCCTCTTAAAGCATGCAAACTGGGGGATTCTGAGAGTGGAAGCCCTCCCCTCTTAAAGCAGGCAAACTGGGGGATTCTGGGAGTGGAAGCCCACCCCTCTTAAAGCATGCAAACTGGGGGATTCTGGGAGTGGAAGCCCACCCCTCTCAAAGCATGCAAACTGGGGGATTCTGGGAGTGGAAGCCCTCCCCTCTTAAAGCATGCAAACTGGGGGATTCTGGGAGTGGAAGCCCTCCCCTCTCAAAGCATGCAAACTGGGGGATTCTGGGAGTGGAAGCCCACCCCTCTTAAAGCATGCAAACTGGGGGATTCTGGGAGTGGAAGCCCACCCCTCTCAAAGCATGCAAACTGGGGGATTCTGGGAGTGGAAGCCCTCCCCTCTTAAAGAATGCAAACTGGGGGATTCTGGGAGTGGAAGCCCTCCCCTCTTAAAGCATGCAAACTGGGGGATTCTGGGAGTGGAAGCCCTCCCCTCTTAAAGCATGCAAACTGGGGGATTCTGGGAGTGGAAGCCCACCCCTCTTAAAGCATGCAAACTGGGGGATTCTGGGAGTGGAAGCCCTCCCCTCTTAAAGCATGCAAACTGGGGGATTCTGGGAGTGGAAGCCCACCCCTCTTAAAGCATGCAAACTGGGGGATTCTGGGAGTGGAAGCCCACCCCTCTTAAAGCATGCAAACTGGGGGATTCTGGGAGTGGAAGCCCACCCCTCTTAAAGCATCCTGGCTGGGGGATTCTGGGAGTGGAAGCCCTCCCCTCTTAAAGCATCCTGGCTGGGGGATTCTGGGAGTGGAAGCCCTCCCCTCTTAAAGCATCCTGGTTGGGGGATTCTGGGAGATGAAGTCCACCCAGGTTAAAGCATGCAACCTGGGGGATTCTGGGAGTTGAAGCCCACCCATCGTAAAACAACTGAGCTTGAGAAAAATCGATTGAGAAAACAACCTTCCCTCCCAGAATTCTTAGCAACGGCCCAACTCGCTGGGGCATTCTGGGAAATGATTCCCCCCTTTAGAGGACCGCTGTCTAGTCGACTCCCCAGCCTGTCGGACCACAACTCCCATCATCCCCAGGCGTCTTTGCCCACCTCCGGAGGCCGCCGATGAGCCAAGATGCAACCCCAAGTATTCGAGTGAAGCTTCCGCCCAGAATATGTCACGGGCCACGGTTTTAATTTCAGGCCAAAGCCATAGGCCTTTCTCACGGCTACACCAGCCGGGGCTGATAGGAGTTGTAGTCCAGCCCTAGCCAGCTTTTTCCCCCCCCCAGGCAATGCCTCTCTCTGGCTGCTGCCTTAAATGCTGAGCTGCAGAGGCTGTTAAATAACTTTAAAAAAAATATTATTTACAAGCGCTTGGTGCTGATCTTATCCCCATTGCAATTCTCCGCCACCTCTTCTGCCCCCCGCCCTCCCAAAGCCGCCCCCCCTCCTCTTTGCACCAGCCCTACAAGTGGAAAAGAGACGCTTGGAACAGCAAGAAGGGAGATCGATGGTGTGAATAATTTAAGGGGGAGCCATAGGGTGGGGGTCCGGGGGGTGGGTGGGGGGCTGGACCCACCACGAGACGACAGATTCACAGCCCCCATAGGGTCCAGGTCAGCAGTGCCTTGATGGATCTCCCACCTAGCCCACAATAACCAGCCCCCCCCCCGCCCCCCCCCATAAATGCTGACATGCTAATGTATGGACTGACTCTATAGCCCTCAATTGAGTCTGGGGGCTGCATTTCCTCCCAGGTTAACCCACATTCCACCCCCCCTCACCCCATTTAAAAGGATTTGTGGGTGTGGGGTGGTGATTCTTAGCAAAGACAGCCCCCCCCCCCTCCTCACTCCTTCCAAGCGAGACCATGAGTCCTCAACCTACGACAGCCATGGAGCCCAACGAAGTGAAGCGTTTGGGTTTCGCCCCGTTTTGCGACTTCTCGGGCTGCCGTCGTTAAGGGAAGCCCTGCAGTTGGGAAGTTAGTCGTGCGGTCGTTCAGTGGATCGGGCTTTCCCCCTCCCCCTTGACGCCGGGGTCCCGATCCGTCATAAATACGGATCGGTTGTTAAGCGCCTGAATTTTTGATGAGGTGATCAAACGGTTGTAAAGGTGAAAAAACGGTCCTTTTTTCAGGGCTGCTGTAATGTTGAACGGTCACGAAAGAAACTGTTGTAAGTCAAGGACTACCATTACGTATCATTTGGAGGGGGGAGAAAGAGAGCGAGAAAGGGGGAAAGAGAGAGAGAAAGGAAGGGAGAGAGACAGAAAGGGAGAGAGAGAGAAAGGAAGGGAGAAAGGAAAAGAAAGAGAAAGAAAGGGAGAGAGAGAAGGAGAGAGAGAGAAAGGGAAAGAGAGATAGAAAGTAAAAGAGACAGAAAGAGAAAGACAGAGAAAGAAAGAGAGAAATAATTAACTAGAGAAAGACAGAGAAAGAAAGAGAGAGAGAAAAGAAAGAAAGGGAGAGAGAAAGAGAGAAAGATAGAGGGAAAGTAAAAGAGACAAAGAGAAAGACAGAGAAAGAAAGAGAGAAATAATTAAATAGAGAAAGACAGAGAAAGAAAGAGAGAGAGAAAAGAAAGAAAGGGAGAGAGAAAGAGAGAAAGATAGAGGGAAAGTAAAAGAGACAAAGAGAAAGACAGGGAAAGAAAGAGAAATAATTAAATAGAGAAAGAGACAGAGAAAGAAAGAGAAAAGAAAGGAAGAGAGAAAGAGAAAGATAGAGGGAAAGTAAGAGACAGAAAGAGAAAGACAGAGAAAGAAAGAGAGAAATAATTAAATAGAGAAAGAGAGAGAGAAAAGAAAGGGAGAGAGAAAGAGAAAGATAGAGGAAAAGTAAAAGAGACAGAAAGAGAAAGAAAGAGAGAAATAATTAAATAGAGAAAAGAAAGAAAGAGAAAGAAAGAGAAAGAGAGAGAAAGAGAGAAAGATAGAGAGAAAGTAAAAGACAGAAAGAGAAAGAGAGAAAGAAAGAAATAATTAAATACAGAAAGAGACAGAGAAAAAGAGAAAGAGAGAGAAAGAAAGAGAAAGAAAGAAAGAAAGAAAGGGAGAGAGAAAGACAGAAAGAGAGAGACAGAAAGAGAGGTGGAATTACTACAGTAAGGAAAAGAGGTTAAAAAAATCCTTTTTTTCTTTTCCCCTTTCCCCCATTCCCTCCATCCTTCCCTGCCTCCCCTTTTTTCTTATTCTGTGCTTCATTTCCCCATTCCCCCCCTTTTCCATCCCCACATATTGGCTGCACCAAGCAAAGAGAGAGAAACAGCATCTGTGGAGGATGCTAATCTTAGTTAGTCTTAGCCAAGGTTAGTATTTTCCTGGCTTTGAGAAATTTGGGGAGGGGGGGAGGCGGGGGATTTTTAAATGCCAGTTTCCTGGTTCTTGGCCATATCCAAGCCCTACTCAGCTCTTGGAGGGGGATCTGGACCTCACCAGAGTATTGCAAATCCCATTTTCTTTTCTCAGGAGGAGAACCTGGTGGCTTAGAGGCTAAAACATCTGCCTAACATGTAATAACTCCCTGGTTCGAATCCCAGGAAGGGTCTGGCTAGCTGATGAAAGCTAAAAAGCTCGAAACAGATCTATCCTAGTCTCCCTGGTTTATTTATTGATCAGCTCAAAAACCTAACATATATATATATGTATATATATATATAGGTGTTTGGTTGTTCGGGTTTTCTCCCGCGTAGAATTGGAAGTATCTTCACGACGTTTCGATGAAGTCTCATTCATCATCTTCAGGCTGGTGCTTCCGGCTTGGTGCTTCCAGGAGCTATATATTAAAATATTAAATATATATATATATATATATATATATAATGTTTAATGTTTATTTATTTATTAGCACAAACGTAACACAAAGATAGATAGATAGATAGATAGATAGATAGATAGATAGATAGATAGATAGATAGAGAGAGAGAGAGAGAGAGAGAGAGAGAGAGAGAGATATTTGGGTTAGGTTTATATATATAACACAATACATACATACATACATACATACATACATACATACATACATACATACATACATACATACATACATATATATTTGTGTTAGTTTTATGAGCTGATCAATAAATAAATTAGAGAGACCAGGATAGATCTATTTCGAGCTTATTAGCTCTTATCAGCTGGCCATACCCTTTACTGGGATTCGAACCGGGGCTGTATTGCATATCAGGCAGGAGTCTAGCAATTCAGCCAAGCCCCTTATTGCATCAGCTGAAACAGGTATTTAGTATAGGTAATTTTTTCACAACACCCTGTTAAGAGGCCCCAATTAAGGCCCCAATTATATATATTTATATATATTTATATATTATATATATATTTATTTATTGATCAGCTCATAAAACTAATACATATATATATATACACACACACTTCTGTCAATAATATATATATTATTATTATTATTATTATTATTATTATTATTATTATTATTATTATTATTATTATTATTATTATTATTATTATTATTATTATTATTATTATTATTATTATTATTATTATTATTATTATTATTATGGAAAAATACCCCAAAAACCAAAGATTCGGCAAATTGACATCAACGTGGAATTCCGTGGATCAGTTTGACCCCTGAGTAAAATTTTCAAGCTGGAAACCTGCAGGTCGGAGGAGGTCGAGCCCAGACGGACGGTAAGTGTACCCCTCTAATTCAGCAGGCTGTACAACTTGGGAGATTTCTGCAGAGTTAGGAACCTGGCTGGGTCTTGCTGCCTTGTTTTGCAACGGGAAACCTGGTTGCGTTTGTAAGCCAGATATTGATATTAAACCTGGTGTGGGATGAGCCTTATCTGGCCACGCTGGGCAGACTTCTATCGCCTGCCGGGCTGCCGAAGCAGCTGGCGGGTGCCAATCATTGATTTCTTAATTTAAGATCAGGGCAGAGGCCTCCGACACAGGCCACCCGCCCTGCTCCCAACCGTCTTATTTAAAGATTCATTTAAGGAATAATATATCAGCCGTCTTGAGTCAGCTGGACTGCCGGGCTGATCCAAAATGCTCTTTTGTCCATTAACGGAGCCATGAAACTGACCTCAAGCACCGGAGATCCTGATTTATGAAGCTTCACGATCCCAGGAAACACCGTGGCTTGGGAGAAATGGAGGGTTGGTGTTCCTTGTGGTGCCCCATCCCTTAGGCTCCGCCCTGCCGCTTCGTTTTGAACCTATCGCCCGGCATCTAGAACGGGGATGCCGTAATGGAAGGCGGGGATTCATCGTCCAGCGCGGGATACGTAAGGCAGCCAGTTTGGCGCAGTGGTGCAGGGTCTCCAGCTTGGGCGAGTGAGGGGGGTTGGATTAGATGACCTCCGAGGTCCCTTCCAAACTCTTGTTATTCTATATTCAATGGGATAGAAGTTGTGGGAGCTTCATCCCTGGAGGCTTTCAAGAAGAGACTGGACTGCCCTCGGTCAGAAATGGTGTAGGGTCTCCTGCTTGGGTAAAAGGGGGTTGGACTAGATGACCTCCGAGGTCCCTTCCAAACTCTTGTTATTCTATATTACACTGGAACCGAAGTTGCGTTCAGAAGTTGTGAGAGCTTCATCCCTGGAGGCTTTCAAGAAGAGACTGGACTGCCCTCGGTCAGAAAGGGTGTAGGGTCTCCTGCTTGGGTAAAAGGGGGTTGGACTAGATGACCTCCAAGGTCCCTTCCAACTCCGTTATTCTATATTCGATGGGATAGAAGTTGTGGGAGCTTCATCCCTGGAAGTTTTTAAGAAGAGACTGGATGGCCATCGGTCAGAAACGGTGTAGGGTCTCCTGCTTGGGCTGAAGGGGGTTGGGCTAGATGACCTCCAAGGCCCCTTCCAGCTCTGTTCCTCTGTCAACCACGGGATTCTGAACTGAAGTGGAGAATCTTTATTTGAACGATTCCCCAAGGCTACGCCTCAAAGCTCATTTTCGCTCCGCGGTCCGTTTCTAATGTAGATATTTGAATTTTTATGCTTTTAGGTTGTCCAAAGAAATATATATATATATATTTAAAAAATGTATACAAAAAAAGAAAATCCGGCCGTAAATCCAGGAGGGACGCCTGTCTAGTGTCCAGCTCCCCCCAAAGGACACCCCAAAGGGTCTCTTTCGTGCATGGACCCTCCACCCAACCCCACCCACCCAATATAAAAATCTCGGAAGAATTGGGGATTTGTTTTGTGACGGTGGTCGTCGATCTTGATGCCGGCTTTGTCTCCTCCTGGCCTCTTCCCTCTCTGCTGCATTCTTCGCCTCTCCATCCCTCCCATGCAGCAAAGAGGCATTTCGCCCGTGCGCCAGGCGCATCCCTGCACCCAGTGGGGCCATATTTCACCATTAAGGTAGAGTGTGCCACTTGGTCCAGCTCTTCTCCCTTCTTCCCCCCACCCTACGCCCGCTTGGAGCGCCCGGTTATTTATGGCTTCATTTTCTCCTTGGCGCCACTCGGAAGCCACCGGGGCAGCATAACCCCCCCCCCCCATCTCCTGCAGGCCCCCCCTCCTCATTTCCCGCCCCGCCCCAAGGATGCTAAAATTGCTAGATGGTTGGGGACGAGGAGTTGGGGGGCAAGAGACAAAGCCGGCCTGGCAAAGAAGAGGCTCAAATGCAGACAAATGTTTGATGGGGGTTTTTTGGGTGGGGGGCAGGGGGGGGTTTGGCAGCCGGGCGTGGTGCGTGGAGATACGGTTGTTATCCCACGGAGGTGGGAGATGAAGGGGGGAGGAGGGGGGTGTCTTAGGGATGAAGCCTCCTGTTGGGCCGAATGGATGGGTCGATCCGAAGGGAGCTGGAAGGGGAGGTCGGAGGTCATCTAGTCTGACCCCCCCCACCCTGCTCAAGGAGGAGACTCTGGCTCGTTTGGGAAAAATGGTTGTCCAATCTCTAATTGGAAACCCCCCCAGGGGTGGGTGAGGAAGGAAGGAAGGAAGGAAGGAAGGAAGGAAGGAAGGAAGGAAGGAAGGAAGGAAGGAAGGAAGGAAGGAAGGAAGGAAAAGGAAGGATGGATGGATAACAGAATGAAAGCGTTGGAAGGGACCTTGGAGGTCTTCTAGTCCAACCCCCTGCTCAGGCAGGAGACCTTATCCCATTTGAGACTAATGGCTTTCCAATCTCTTTCTGAACCCTCCCCCCAGTTTTAAGGGAGGGAGGGAGGAAAGGAAAGGAGGAGAGGAGAAAAAAAATGAAGGAATGAGGAAGGAAAGAAGGAAGGAAAGAAGGAAGGAAGGAAAAGAGAGAAGGAGGGGAGGAGAAAAAAGGAAGGAATGAGACGGAAGGAAGGAAGGAAAAGAGAGAAGGAGGGGAGGAGGAAAAAAAGGAAGGAATGAGATGGAAGGAAGGAAGGAAGGAAAAGAGAGAAGGAGGGGAGGAGGAAAAAAAGGAAGGAATGAGACGGAAGGAAGGAAGGAAAAGAGAGAAGGAGGGGAGGAGAAAAAAGGAAGGAATGAGACAGAGGAAGGAAGGAAAAGAGAGGAGGAGGGGAGGAGGAAAAAAAGGAAGGAATGAGACGGAAGGAAGGAAGGAAAAGAGAGAAGGAGGGGAGGAGGAGAAAAAAGGAAGGAATGAGACAGAAGGAAGGAAGGAAAAGAGAAGGAGGGGAGGAGGAGAAAAAAGGAAGGAATGAGACGGAAGGACAGCAGGAAGGAAGTTAGGCAGAACAACAGAAGGAAAGCAGTGGAAGGCACCTCGGAGGTCATCTAGTCCAACCCCCCTGCTCAGGCAGGAGACTCTACCCCATTCCAGACCATTGGCTGTCCAGTGTCCTCTTCAAAGCCTCCAGTAACCACAGGATGAAATACATCATAGACAGAATGGAGGACCGAGATAACTCCTGGCCATTTTTACCCCCACATCCTAGTGGTTTACCGTAAACCATAGTTTGTTTAAGGGTCGTTTTGTTTTCGGCAGCTGGGGAAGGTGGGGGGGGCGGAGGGGCCTTTAAAAACATCACATTTTCCAAGCATCCCTCCCATCGCAAACCTGGATTTCCCACACACACACACACACACTTTTCATCTTCCTCCTCCCATGCCTTTGTGTGACTTTCTAAAAAAAATTCTACATTTGGTGGCTTTTCAAGGCAGCCGTTAAATGAGACGCCTGTCGGCAACCAGCCGCTCCATTCAGTCAGCTTTTTTTATTTTTTAAACGAAAGAAAAAGCTGTTGAAACTCATTGAAATTAAAAGAAAATGGAACAAAAGAGGAGTTTAGAAAAGAAATTTAAAAAAGGGAAGCTGAGGCAGCGAATTAAAAAAAAAGCGGAAGAAAGGAAGAAAGGAACGAAACGATCCAAAGAGAAAGAGAAAAGAAGAAAATTAACAAGGTGACACCCTGGCTTAAATGTCAGCCTTCCGCCCGATTTTGCTCCCGCTGCAAATTTGGGGCCCGAACCGCCCAGTTCAATTGAGGACAGGGAGTCCTCGGTTTTACGACCGCCGCGGAGCCCGACGTCTCCGCCGTTAAGGGAGACGGGCCCTCCCTGAGGTTCGCCCTCCTTCCTCGCGACATCGGCGGAGCGAATCCCGGCGGCGGTGAAGTGGAGCAACCCGGTCGTTGAGCGAATCTGGATCTTCCCCCCCCCGCCCCCCCGGTTGTCCGGCGGTCGCAAAAGGGGATCGCGGGGGGGTGTAGGTGGGGGCACTGCGGCCGTCGTAAACACGAGTCGGTGGTCGAGCCGCCGCGCGTAAATTGCGGGACGGTCGTGGGTGTGGAAAATCGCACTTCTTGGCAGCGCCGTAACCTCGTCATTAAACGAGGACTGCCTGCGCCGGGTTCAAATTTGCTTTGATCCCAAGCTAGTTTGCATCCCGAGCGGCTGGGGGGTTTTCCGGCGTGGGATTGGGGATTTTAAGCTGGAATTCCCGTTGCCTGGATTTGCCAGTTCAGCAGTGTTTGCTGGCCGGCCGGCCAGCTCTCTCCCTGCAGATCCGGCGGTTTTCCTCGGGCGCTGCTCCTCCATCTCTCTTCACACTTGGCTTGGCATGTCCTTGGATGCCAGTGGCTGGCTGCCGGTTGGGTCCTGGATGGATGGGGCAGGCGCAAGGGGTCAGCCCTGGAGGTGGGGAGGAGGCAGAGAAGAGGGGCCTGGCGCGGTCAAGGCCCCTTAGAGTGGCCAAGGGCCGTGGGCAAGGGGAAGGGGTCCCTGTGGGGAGGGGAGGAAGGAGGGAGGGAGGAGGGAAAATGAGAAGGAAGGAAGGAAGGAAGAATAGAGGGAAAGGGAAACAGAAAGGGAGGGAGAGAGGGAAGGAAGGAAGAGGGGAAGGGAAAGAGAGAAAGGGAATGAATGAATGAAGGAAGGAAGGAAGGAAGGAAGGAAGGAAGGAAGGAAGGAAGGAAGGAAGGAGGGAAGGAAAATGAGGAAGGAAGGAAAATGAGGAAGGAAGAATAGAGGGAAAGGGAAACAGAAAAGGAAACAGAAAGGGAGAGAGGGAGGGAGGGAAAGAAAGAAAGGGAAGGAAGGAAAGAAGGAAAATGAGAAGGAAGGAAGAATAGAGGGAAAGGGGAAGAAACAGAGGGAGAGAGGGAAGGAAGAGGTTAAGCAAATCACTGGTGGCCGTTCCGTTCGTCGCACGGTCGTTAAGCGAATCCATCTTCCACAGGAATCCAAGACACACACACACACACACACACACGACCGTCATAAATACGAGCCGGTGGCTGGTTTGATCGCGTGCCGGCAGTTGTTAAGTGTGAAAAACATTTTTTCCCCCAGCGCCGTTCTAACTTCGGTCCTTCGACGGACGGTCGTATGTAGAAGGACTACCCACGCAGAGGTCCTTCAATGGTATGAGAAGGGCGTTTTTTTCCTCAGATAGGAGTTTGAGAAACGCCCGTTTTTTTCCCCACCCGTGGGATCAAAACCAAGGAATAAACCCAGCCTGTTGCAAGCTTTAAACCAGATTCGCTGCCCCCCCCCCTCCACGGGACCGGATTCTAGATCTTAAGGCCAGCCCGGAGTAGCTTTCCCAGGGAATCTCGGGGGGGGGGGGGGAGGATCTCGAGGGAGCACGCTTAAAAACGTAGTAGCAGCGAGACGCTGAACGGATCCGACGAACCGGAAACCTCATCCAATTTTCATGAAAAATCGTGCTGGGCAGTTTAAGGAAAGATAAGAGAGGTGGTGGGAACCCGGAAATGGGTGCCGGGGTGTGAGTGGAAACCGGGGGGGATCTCAAGCTAAATTATTTGATTGAATCTTCCATTTTGCCCGGATGGGAGCGGAGAAATTGATCGACTGGGTCCAGAGAGAGAGAGAGAGAGAGAGAGAGAGAGAGAGAGAGAGAGAGAGAGAGAGAGAGAGAGAGAGATTCCAGGTTCAAGGTTGGCCGATCCTGTGCCGAAAATCACTTTACAACGCGTTTCGCTTCCTCACCGGCTGGATAGCGCACACCTCTGAATGGGGAGGGGAGGGGCTGTTTTTGGCAAGGGGGGGGAGGTCTTGAAACACACACACACACACCGTAGGTGGGTCAAAAGGGAAAGGAGCCACCTTGGCTTCGCAAGGAAGAGGCCCACGTACACAAACACACACAAACACACACAAGGAAGAGAAATGGAAATTGGGAAGGAAGCGTTTTTTTGAGAATTGGGAATAAGAAGAAGGGAGTTGGAAGGGACCTTGGAGGTCCTATAGTCCAACCCCCTGCTCAAGCAGAATAATAACAGAATAATAACAGAGATGGAAGGGACCTCGGAGGTCTTCTAGTCCAGCCCACTGCTCAAGCAGAATAATAACCGAATAATAGCAAGAGGTGGAAGGGACTTTGGAGGTCCTCTAGTCCAACCCCCTACTCAAGCAGAATAACAGAATAATAACAAAGATGGAAGGGATCTCGGAGGTCCTCTAGTCCAACCCCCTACTCAAGCAGAATAACAGAATAATAACAGAGATGGAAGGGACTTCGGAGGTCTTCTAGTCCAACCCGCTGCTCAAGCAGAATAATAACAGAGATGGAAGGGACCTCGGAGGTCTTCTAGTCCAACCCCCTGCTCAAGCAGAATAACAGAATAATAACAGAGATGGAAGGGACCTCGGAGGTCTTCTAGTCCAACCCCCTGCTCAAGCAGAATAACAGAATAATAACAGAGATGGAAGGGACCTCGGAGGTCCTCTAGTCCAACCCCCTGCTCAAGCAGAATAATAACAGAGATGGAAGGGACAGCAGCCGTAAATGTGAAAAACAGCCCCCAAGTCGCCACTTTGACCCGTCACTAAACGAACCGGTTGGCCCTCCAGGACTGCCTGCTTCTATTTTTGCAGGTGCCAAGCGATTTTTGCACGCGTGCCCCCTGGCGTTGGCCGAAAGTTCCTTTTTCATCCGGTGCCAGCCTGGGTGTTCGATGTTAATTTTTGTTCTCCTCCCCACAAACCCCTGGAGCAGACGGTGCCCAGCCCCGCTTGTGCCAAGGCCTCCGCCCGCCCCCCTCCCTTTCCCCGAGCCCACCGCCCCCCTCCCTTCCCTATGGTGCGATGCTCCCTCCTGTGTCTTCCGACGCCCACTGTATGTTTATTTATTTAATGAATAATTTATCCCCCTCCGCTTGGCAAGCTCCATTATCACGCCCCACTCCACCACGGCTCCCTCCAGCTGCAGAGTCCCCCCCCCTCGCCCCCCCCACCCCTTTCCCAAGCATGATTTATTGAACACTGTCTATGCACTTATACAAGGAACTGTCACAGGAAGCCATGGTTAAATATTAAGCAGGCTGGGAGGAAGGGGGGAAAAGATTATCTATCTATCTATCTATCTATCTATCTATCTATCTATCTATCTATCTATCTATCTATCTATCTATCTATCTATCTATCTATCTATCTATCATCTATCTATCTATCTATCTATCTATCTATCTATCTATCTATCTATCTATCTAGTTCCATTTCCATTTCCATTTCCATATTTATATCTATCTATCTATCTATCTATCTATCTATCTATCTATCTATCATCTATCATCTATCTATCTATCTATCTATCTATCTATCTATCTATCTATCTATCTATCTATCTATCTATCTATCTATCTAGTTCCATTTCCATTTCCATATTTCTATCTATCTATCTATCTATCTATCTATCTATCTATCTATCTATCTATCTATCTATCTATCTATCTTTCTAAATATCTATCACATCTCTCTCTTCTATCTATCTATCTATCTATCTATCTATCTATCTATCTATCTATCTATCTATCTATCTATCTATCTATCTATTTCCATTTCCATATTTATATCTATATCTATATCTATATCTATCTATCTATCATCTATCTATCTATCTTCTATCTATCTATTTCCATTTCCATTTCCATATTTCTATCTATCTATCTATCTATCTATCTATCTATCTATCTATCTATCTATCTATCTATCTATCTATCTATCTAGCTATCTATCTATCTATCTATCTATCATCTATCTATCATCTATCCATTTCCATTTCCATTTCCATTTCCATTTCCATATTTATATCTATATCTATATCTATATCTATCTATCTATCTATCTATCTATCTATCTATCTATCTATCTATCTATCTATCTATCTATCTATCTATCTATCTATCTATCTCACATACACCGAGTCCCCCCTTGAAACCAGCACCCTCTAAGACACTCCCCCTGCAAAGGAGAAATTTCACAGTCCTCCACTTACGACCAGAATGGAGCCTGGAATTTCCGAGACGGGTGTTGAGTGAATTCTGCCCCATTTTTACCACCGTTCCTGCGACCGTTCTTAAATGAGCCTACAACGCCATGTTCTAAACTCTGCGCCCGCCCCCCCCTCCCAAGGCTCTTTGAAGCGTGTTCGGCCCCACTTTTACAACCTTTCCTGCTGCCGTCATTAAGCGGAGCGCTGCGACGGTTGAGTCACCCTGTTGGGAAGCGGCGACGGTCGTTAAGTGTGAGAAACGGCCCTATGTCGGTGCCGTTGTAACTTTGAAACGGTTCCTAAATGAACCGGGGTCATGTCATCCCCATCGGAACAAGGCGGGGCCCTGTGGGAACCAGATTCCCTCGACAAGCCCGTTCCCTACTTAACGACGGTCAGCAAGAGAGGTGGCAAAACGAGGCAAAATCCTTCTTAATGCCCGTCTCACTCCCCAAGGGGAATTTGGAGCCCAATTGTCGTAAGGCGAGGCCTCGCGAAGTGTTTTTCGACAGCGTTCGTTGATATCCTGATGCACAACAGGGTCTCGCGGCGGGCAGGTTTCCATCGCGAGCCTGGCATCGCTTGGCAAGCCCTCCCTTCTCCTTCTGCCTGGCGTTCACCCAGGGGCTGGCATGTGGGAATGCAGCCGCCCGCTCGGGGAAATGAGTCAGAGCCGAGAAGCGACAAATCGCCACCCCCGAGCCGCGCGCCGAGCCAGAGCCGAGCGGCCCCCGTTGGTGCCCGATCGGTGGGCAAAAGGGAGGCGAGCTCGCACGGGTCCAGGCCCTGGCATGGCAGAGGAGACTCTGGCGCAAACTGGCATCCCTCACGAAGAGTAAACCCCGTTGGTGCGCGGACCACTATTCCTCTGCCATCTTAGCTGCGCGTACTGGGGTCCCTGGCATGCCATTCCTCCCGACGTGTCTTTCCAGCTCGTCCTCGGCGTAACGACCACCCTCCAGCCCCAGATCTCTGCCACTAAGCGAGGCGTTGCTTAAACGAGGCGTGCCCCTCTGCGCGGCCTTTCCCGCCTGTTGTTTCTCTTTCCTGTTGTTCAGGGAATCCGAGTGTTGATCGCGTGACTGTGGGTCGGAAGCATGAAAAACGGCCGGCCGTCCCTTTCCACCCCCCCTTGCCGTTGAACGGTCGTTAAACGAATGTCTTGTAAGCCGGGGACCGGCGGCATTCGGATCTGCTGTGCTTGAGCGCCGGCGGATGGTGGGACCCAAAGAGGAAGCCAGACTAGCTTAACAACCCTGTTACGAACTGAACCCTGCCGTGATTCGCCGAGCCGCTCCGAAAGTCCTGTTTTTCAGTGCCCTTGGTCACTAAACAAACCGTTGTAAGGTGAGAACTACGGTCATGGGTAAAAAATGGTTAGGTCACTTTTTTTTTAACTTTGCTCGGTTATAAACCGAGGACCGGCTATACTTATAGTCCCCAGCGTGCGATTTTCCACCCGTGTCTTTATTCTTACAGGGCCACCTTGGGCCGCGGGGTCCCTGGCATCGCACGTATCGGTCTGCGTCGCGCAGGCCCATCTGCGTGTTTACGAAGGAGCTCTCTGTATGTGGGGGGGGAGGGGAGCTATTTCCGTGCCGCCAGGCGCGGGAAGAGTAGGGTTTCCCTCCTCCCCCCCCCCCGCGCGGGGGTGACAGCGTGTGGCAGAAGGTGGCGACTGGCACGCCGTGGCAGACAGAAAGCGCAACTCGCAGCTTCCTGCCTCCGAAAACCTTGCTGTGTCTTTCACCGTTCCACGGAGGAGCGTGTGCACACATGAACGAACGGACACACACACACACACACACACACACACACAGAGCCTTGGTTTGGCCGACTGCCAAGAACTCGTCCCTCCCTGGCACTGCCCGTTCTCGCGTTCGGCACTATCTGTGCCGTGAGCCTGCCACAGTTCCTGACGGCTGCGCCGTGGGCGGCAGAAAAAGGGGGGTAGGGGGGTGGGCTCAAGCTTGTCCCTGGGGAGAAGCCAGCGGGCGGGTTGCCGGGGGGGATGGGGGTGGCGTTGCCAAGCCTGGAACAGCCGTCCGTTCATCGTCGCAACGGTTTTCGCAAGCTCGGCCGCTCGATATGTCCAATGGAGGACGGGTGCTCGGGGGGGCGCGTCGGTACGGCAGACGGCCTTCACCGAGACGAGTGTCGCATTCTCCCGCCGTTCCCTTCTTCCAAACCACGGACGCCGAGTCCTGCGGGCCACGGTGGGCCCCTAGTCCTCGACCACGATTGCGGCCCCCAAGCGAGACAGTGGTTTGCTCCATTTTACGGCCGGTGAATCGCTGCAGGATGAAGTTGTTAAGCGAGTCCGTCTCTGCTCAGAGTAGATGTGCATACAGACAGTCCTCGGCTTACAACAGTTGGTTTGGTGACCGTTCCAAGTTACAACAGCACGGGAAAACGAGACTTACGGCCGTTTTTCACACTTACGACCGTTCCAGCATCCCCAGGGTGACGTAAGCAAAATTCAGACCCTTGGCAACTGATTTGTATTTATGACGGTCCCAGGGTCACACGATCCGCTTTTGCCATTTTTGGACAAGGCAAGTCCAAGAGTAAGCCTGATTCACTTAACGACGGTTGCAGTTTCCCGGGGTCACGCAGTCCCCTTTTGCCACTTTCTGACAAGCCAAATCCAAGGGGAAGCCCAATTCGCTTAACAACCTTGTCCTTTCTTAACAACTGGAGCGATTCACTTAGCAACTGCGGCACAAAGGGTCGTAAAATGGAGCTTGCGGGACCACCGTCTTGCTTAGCGACAGAAATTTTTTAGGCCGTAAGTCAGGGATCGCCTGTAATATGTTTTTGCTGCATTCCTGGAACTGCAACACGAAAGGTCGTAAAACACAACCAAGCTCACGGAACCACCGTCTCGCTTAGCGACAGAAATTTTTAGGTCGTAAGTCGAGGATCGCCTGTACTATATTTTTGCTGCGTTCCTGGAACCCTGAAGTTCATTCCAAAAATGAAAGGAATAACACCCAATTTTCACCTTGGTGTGTCGCGATGAAGGAACACAGATTTTCTGCCACATTCTTATTTCTTTGTTGAATTCAAGGAAAATGTGTGGGGTTTTTTTCCCCACAATCCTGGACAGCAATTGTGTTATCGGGAGCTTTGTGAAGTTACTGGAGTTGTTCAGTTGCGAAGCCGCTTCACTCTTACGGCACAAAGTTTGCGAAAAGTTCCCTTCAACCAAGAAAGATTAATCAACCCATTAACAGAATTGGAAGGGACCCCTGTAGGTCATCTAGTCCAACCCCCTTGCCCAAGCAGGAGACCCTACACCATTTCTGACAAGAGGGCCCTAAATCACATTTCCCAGCGCCGTTACGACTCCGGTCACTAAACGAGTCGAGGATTGCGTTCTTCTGACGGAGAGAAAGTAGATTTTGCTTTACGATTCTCTGAAACCCGAACGATTCTTCCTGGGAGCAAGGAAGGCCCCCACCCACCAGATAATATAATTCATAAATTATAATTTGGTAGGGTTTTTAAATATGGGTTCTAGCACGGGTAAATAATTTAATATATTTTAATGTTGTACATTGTATTTATTGTGGTTTTTCAATAATGCCCGTGCGCCGCCCTGGGTCCTAACAAGGAGAAGGGCGGGGTATAAATTCGAATAAATAAATAAATAATCATAAGATGTGCTAGCGTTTGGGGTGGGCTCCCTTGGGGGGAAGTGAATGAAAAGGGGGACCCCACCCCATTTCCTTGTCCCCCCTTCCTTCTATCCCGAAATAAAAGCTCTATTTAAACTCCGGCACGTGGCAGGTTAATGGTGCAGCTGTTTTCCACATGTTACCGCACCACCGAATCATGTCAGAGGGGTTTCTACCCCCCTCCCTCCCTCAATCCCCCCCTTCGCCCCCCCCCCTCCGGACCATCAGCGCTTTAAAGTGTGTTTTTTTTCCCCTCTGTGTTGCATTTTCTACACTTCGCTTCCCCCAGATGAATAATTAATGGATGTTATTTTTATGTTATTTTATTTTATTTTTTTCCGCCGTTGTTTCGAGCAGCCGTCTTGCCTTGTCAACGATCGGCTTTCGTGGGGATCGCTCCCCTTGTATTCCTTCCTTGCCCCCCATCCAATTCGATTGGGATCCCACCCCCGTGCGCCCAGCTAGGATATTTAATAGGTTTTTAAAAAAATTTGTATTGTTTTGTATGTATTTTAAATTCCTGTGCGCCGCCCTGGGTCCTTCTGGAGAAGGGCGGGATATAAATCAAATCAATCAATCAATCAATCAATCAATCAATAAATCAATAAATAAATAAATAAATAAAAAGGGGGGTTTCTGCACCCCAATGCTTGCCCGCTTGCCCCCCGCCCCAAAGTACGGTACAGGCAGGTCCTCGACATACGATGGCTTCTTTAACGGCGAAGGTTTACGACCGTCGCCGTCCCCGCGATCAAAATTCGGACGCTTGGCAACCGACTCGTATTTATGACGGTCGCAGCGTCTGCCCGGGGTTGCGGGATTCCCCGCTCGCGACCGTCCGGCAAGCGAAGTCGAACAAGGGAGCCAGATTCACTTAACGGCGGGTGACTTAATTGAACGAAGGGAGAGATAGGCAAAGAAGGGAAATGAATGAGAGTAAAGATAGAGAAGGAAGGAAGGAAAAGAGAGATAGGCAAAGAAGGAAAATGAATGACAAGAAAGATAGAAGAAGGAAGGAAGGAAGGAAGGAAGGGAGAGATAGGCACAGAAGGACGGAAAACAGAGAAGGAATGAATGAGAAGAAA
>CM077662.1:3057238-3114738 GCA_039707465.1 Rhabdophis nuchalis
CCTTGGAGGTCTTCTAGTCCAACCCCCTGCTCAGAAGACAGAATAACAGGATTGGAAGGAACGTTGGAGGTCTTCTAGTCCAACCCCCTGCTCAGAAGACAGAATAACAGGATTGGAAGGGACCTTGGAGGTCATCCAGTCCAACCCCTGCTCAGAAGACAGAATAACGGAGCTGGAAGGGGACCTTGGAGGTCTTCTAGTCCAACCCCTTGCTCAGAATAGAGAAAAACAGAGCTTGAAGGGACCTTGGAGGTCTTCTAGTCCAGCCCCCTACTCAAAAGAGAATAACACAGGTGGAAGGGACCTTGGAGGTCTTCTAGTCCAGCCCCCTGCTCAAAAGAGAATAACACAGCTGGAAGGTACCTTGGAGGCCATCTAGTCCATCCCCCTGCTCAGAGGACAGACTTGGCAGGGACCTTGAAGGTCATCCAGTCCAACACCCACCCAACCCTCCCAGCTCGGAAGACAACAGACTAACAGGCTTGGGTGGTTATCGGTTTTTCTATGCTCAGTGGCAGGCTGGATTAGATGACCTTTAGGGTTCCTTCCAGCTTCACCCTGGATTGCTCTCCTACCAGGGCCTTGTCTCCCCAAGAATCTAGCCAGGATATCGAGAGTGGCTTCGTTTGAACTCGGCTTGTTTCGGCGACCAGGTTTAAAACCCAAGCTCGGCGCAATCCATGCCATTTTTAACAGAAGGATAAACGGTGCTTGTTCCCCTCGTAGAGCAGAGAATGGAGGAAAAAGAAAGCCAACATCTAGCTTGCAACAGGCCTGCGAGAAAACAGGAGTTTATACGTCCAGCCAACAACCTCTGACGTGAGTTTGCAGAACAATTCTCGATGTTGGTTGTACCCATGTAAGAACACGCCTGTCGAGGTCTTTCCCAGGCCAGATGCTGCCTTTCCCACACATTTCCTGGGAAGCTACCTTTCCTGGTTTAAATGTTCCCCTCGGATGTATGAGCCAATCGTTCCCGACTCCAGGGGGCGGTGCTCACCTCCGTTTCAAAGCCGAAGAGCCAGCGCTGTCCGAAGACATCTCCGTGGTCATGTGGCCGGCGTGACTCAACGCCGAAGGCGCCCGGAACGCTGTTCCCTTCCCACCAAAGGTGGCTCCTGTTTTTCTACTCGCATTTTCTTACGGGCTTTCGAACGGCTAGGTTGGCAGAAGCTGGGATGAGTCACGGGGGCTCACTCCGTTACGCGGCGCTGGGGATTCGAACCGCGGAACCGCCGACCCTTTTCTGATCGATAAAGCTCAGGAAGGAAGGAAAAGAAAGATAGCAAGGAAGGGAAACAGAGAAGGGGTGAAGGAAAAGAAAACAGAGGAGGAGTTTAGGAAAAGAAAGATAGAGGAAGGAAGGAAGGAAAAAAGAGAAAAATAGATAAGGAAAAGACAGCTGGATGGATGGAAGGAAGGAGGAAGGAAAAGAAAGATAGAGGAAGGAAGGAAGGAAAAAAGAGAAAAATAGATAAGGAAAAGACAGGGATGGATGGAAGGAAGGAGGAAGGAAAAGAAAGATAGCGAAGAAGGAAAACAGGAGTGAAGGAAATGAAAGAGATGAAGGAAGGAAGGAAGGAAAAAGAGAAAGAAATAGGCAAGGAAAAGATAGCTGGATGGATGGAAGAAATGAAGGAAGGAAAAGAAGGATAGCAAAGAAGGAAAACAGAGAAGGAAGGAATGAAAAGAGAGAGCAGAAGGAAGGGAGTCAAATAAATACAGTGTGAAAAACACAATGAAAAAATGGCACAAATAAACGGATCAAATAAGCAAAACATAACCATAAACACATTTTTTAAAAAGGAGATATAAATGAGACTCTCGTTTCTCTTCTGCATTTGGAAAGAAACTAAAAACTCGCGCAAAAAAATACGCAAAAGAAAGGCAGAGGGCTCGTGCAGACACCGTGAAGTCCCGAAAGGGCGTTAGTGGGGGGGGGAGGAAGAGGAGACCGGCTGCCCCACGCGCCCCACGCATGACGGGTGCAGCTGGCTGAGGACGGCTACTCCAGCGCAGGACACCGGTCCCACCTAGGCCTGGGGCTTTCGGCTGCATTCCTGACGCACCATGTCCAATTCTGGCCGCCGCTGCTCGGCGTGTTCGGGCACGGCCGGCCCCCGCCCAGTAGCGCGAGTCGCCCCAACTGGGTGGGCACAACGCCGGCGTCTGTCGCTCGGTTTCCTAGCTCAGCACTTCTGGGCGCAGGGCAGAGAGGCTGGGTGGCCCGGCTGCTTCCACGGACGGGGTGCCGCGTCCCTCGTCTTGCACCCCGCTTGGATACTGGGTTTGCCGGCCCGCCGTGGGGAGGCAGGACGTCTGCACGTCCTCAGAGGCACCCTTGCCTGTCAGGCCACATGGCATGGAAGTTAGCGTGCTCTGCTTTTCCTCCGCACTCTGTCCATGCTCAAGTGGTCCCTTCTTTCTGGATTATTCCCCGAAACGGGAATGCGGGTGTTTCTCTAGGAGAGGGGTAGGGCGGGGTGCTAACTTCCGACAGTAGCGGTGAGAATGGAGCGAAGAGGATTGCAAGGGAATGGCGGTGGCGGATACTGGAATACAGGTTGGCCTCGACTTAACGGAGTTCGTTTAGCGACCGCTCAGAGTGAAGGACGGCCCTCGAGAAAAGGGACTTGGGGCCGTTTTCCACACGCGAGCCAAATTCAGACGCACGGCCACCGACTCCGGGCATGCGCCGAAAACAAGACGGCGGCACCGTAGGAGCACTGTAGGAGAAGCGATTCCTGGGGCGTGGCCAGCCTGGGTCCCCACTGCTTCCAGCTACTAGTTCCAGCGGCGCAGGCTACCAAAACCTCAACCGGTTCGGCTGAACCGATCCGAACCGGTTGGAACCCACCACTGGGCAGCACAAGTGCATGTGCAGTGGGTGGGGGCGTGCGCACACCTGGCCTTTCGGGGGGGGGAGGAGGGGTGTTTACACACACCGGCTTTGGCCACTCGGACAGGTGACGCATAGCCATCACCTGCACAGTGGGTGAGGCTGCCTTGCATTTCGGGGGTTCGCGCACACCGGCTTTGGGCACTCGGACAACCAACCCATAAAACATCTGGAAAGGTTTACTCTATCACTTGCCTTTTCTTTCCTCCCCTCCACCCCTGCCCAGGGCTTAGTGGGGAGGGGAAGGGGATAGAGGAAGACCTCCCACCCCTCTCAAAAAAGGGGGCGTGGCCTCTAGGCCCCGCCCACCTATCTCTAGCCCCCGCCCCCTCCTCGGCAGAGCAGCGCAGCGCGCACCGGGGAGGGAGGGAGAGAGAGAGAGAGAGGCTGGCAAGGCAGCGCAGCGTGGGGAGCCCGTGGGAACGGGCGGGGGCGCGCCTGGGCATCGCGAGGGGGCGGTCCCGGGCCGCGGGGGCGCGCGAGGAGGAGCCGGGGCGGCGCTGGCAGAGCAGCGGCGGCGGCGGCATCAGCAGCAGCAGCAGCAGCGGTGCAGGGCAAGAGCAGAGCGGCGGCGCCCGCGGAAAGGCCGCATCGCTTGGCTCCCTCCGTGGGTTTTTGCGCACCGGGCACGGGGGCTTTCCCCCTCGGCGCGGTGGCTGGGCGCCGGGCCCGCAGCCCGGCGGGATGGCCCGGCTCTGGCTGCCTCGCCTCTGCCCGCCGCCTTCTTCCTCCTCCTCTTCTTCTTCCTCCTCCTCCTCTTCCTCCTCGTCTCCCCCGCCGCTGTTGCTCCTTCTGCAGCTGCTGGTGCTTCTCCTGTGCCGCGGCAGCTCCGGCAACCGGCACGCCGTGCATTGGAACAGCTCCAACCCGCAGTGAGTAGAAGGGAAGCCCCACCACCCTCCGCTCCCCTCGGCGTTGGGGAAGGGCTGGGGGGGGAGGAGGAGGAGGAGGAAGGCAAAATAAGGGGAGGGGGGCTTGGGGAGAGGGCTGGGAAGCGGGCTTGGAGGCGTCTAGGAAGGGGATTTGGGGAGGGGGCTTGGGAGTCTAGAAGGGGGCTTGGGGCGCGCGCGTCTGGGGAGGGGTTTTCGGGGGTGGGTGGGAAGGGGGCTTGGAGGAGTCTAGGAAGGGGTCTTGGGGGCCGTTGGGGAGGGGGCTTGGATGTCTCGGGCTCTGGGAAGGGGGCTTGGGGTGTGCGGCTGGGGTTTTGGGGGGCTAGAAGGAATCTAGGAAGGGGTTTTGGGGAGGGGGGCTCGGGGCTCTAGAAGGGGTCTTGAGCTCTGGAAAGGGGTCTTGGGGTGCGTGCGGCTGGGAAGGGGCTTCTGGGGGGCTGGGAAGGGGGCTTGAGGGGCTGGGAAGGGGCCTTGGGAGGTCCAGAAGGAGTCTGGGGTCTGGGAAGGGGGCTCGGGGGTGTCTAGGAAGGGGCTCGGGGCTCTAGAAGGGGGCTTGGGCTCTGGGGAGGGGCTTGGGGTGTGTGCGTCTGGGAAGGGTTTTTTTTGAGGGGGGGTCTGGGAAGGGGGCCTGCATTTAGGGAGCCGGGCTTGTGCCCTGCAGGGAGGCTCCCCCCCCCCCACACCCCCATCTCCTCCCCTCCCCCACCCGTCCCCCTCTGGAGATTCCTCCTCGCCGCCTCGCTCGAGCTCTTGACAGTCCTCCTCCGTCTGGCGGCTGTCTGGACGAGGACCCCCGCCCCTTCCCTCCCCCGCCCTCACTTGCTCCATCTCCCCCCCCCTTCCCCATCCTCACATCCCCGCCAAAGTCAAGGCATGGTGGCCTCTAACAGCACGGAGGATCGCGGGGACGGGGACGGGGGGGGTTGCAGCTGGACGGGGCGGCGGGGATGGGAGGGGCCAAAATCCGTCCTTCTTTCCCTATTCCTTCCTTCCTTCCTTCCTTCCCCCTTTCAATCTTTCTATTTTCTTCCCTCTTTCCTTCCTTCCCCCTATAACCTTCCTTCCTTCTCTCTTCCAATCTTTATTTTCTTCCTTCCTTTCCTCTTTCTTCCTTCCCCTATAACCTTCCTTCCTTCTCTCCCTCTTCCAATCTTTATTTTCTTCCTTCTCTCTTTCTTCCTTCCCTCCCCCTATAACTTCTTCCCTCTTCCAATCTTTATTTTCTTCCTTCCTACCCTCTTTCCTTCCTTCCCCTATAACCTTCCTTCCTTCTCTCCCTCTTCCAATCTTTATTTTCTTCCTTCCTTCCCTCCCTCCTTCCAAGCTTTCTTTTCTTTTTTCCCTTCCTTCCTCCCCTCTTTCCTTCCTCCCTTTTCTCCCCTCCAACCTTCCTTCCTCCCCTCCTACAGTCTTCCTTCGCCCTTCCTTCCTTCCTTCCTTCCTTCCTTCCTTCCTTCCTTCCTTCCTTCCTTCCTTCCTCCCTCCCTCCCTCCCTCCCTTCCTTCCTTCCTTCCCCCTCTCCAATCGCCCTTCCTCCGGGCGCCGCTTCTCTCGCCCCGGCAAGCTGGGGTTTCCTCCCCCCCCCCCGCGGACCCGGTAAAAAAACAACGGGAAAGACCCCCACGCACACACACACCTTCCCGGCGGCCGCGGGGTCCGGGGGTCGCGCGGGAGGGGGGTAGTGGAAGCGGCTGGTGTGAACGCGCGCCCTTTGCTCTCAATAGTTGGGGAGGCTTGGAGCCGCGTCCCCCCCTCTTCCTCCCCTAACCCAACGGTGCCCTCCGAGCGCTGGCATGGGGGGGGAGCACCCCCTCTTACCCGGGGAGAGGGGGGGGGCGACGGGCGGGGTCTCCGGGCTGCTTTGTGCGCCGGGAGAGCGCGCGTGTCATGACCTATTTTCTCCCCCCCCCCCCCCAATCTCTCTCTCTCTCCTTCCCTCTTTTCCCGGGCGCCACGCGACGCGGGTGGGTAGCGGGCTCGTCCCGACCTTGGGCGCACCCAGCTGCCTGGCACCCACGGGGCTTTGGGGGGGGGGAGGAGGAGGGAAAGGGGAAGGGCGCTCCTGGCCAGGCTGCTGCCACCCCCCCCCCCCCACCTACCACCCCCAGAGCGCACGTGCCCAGGCAACGCCGGGCATCCCCTGGGGGGTGAAAATTGGGCGAGGTTGGGTATTTTACCAGCTTGGCTCTCTGGGGAGAGAGAAAGGCGGGTGGTGCCTGGTGCAATGGGGAGAGGGGAGGGGGGGGGTTCAAGGGTCTAGAATTGACCTTTCCCCCCACCCCCAAAAAACCCCACCTGGCATTTGCAGGTTTCTCTGCCCGGCTGCCAGCCCTTCCTGCCCCTCCCCTCCCCGGCTGCCCTTGGCAAAGCTGTGCCATGCCAAGCGAGACCCCTGCCAAGTAGCCACTTCAGCCCCCTGAGTCTCTTTTTCCTGGCAAAGAGGGAGGGGGGTGAGTTTAACTCCCACACAGGCAGACAAGCCCCCTGCCCACTCTTCCAACGGCCTGCTTTGCCTGGGGGGTCTCCAGAGGGAGGAGGGGGTCCCTGTATAGGAAGGGAAGGGGGCTTCATTTTTAGGCTGGCTGGGAGGCTGAGCCCCCCTCCTTATTCTCGCCTTCCCCCACTCTTTCATACTTTCCTTCCTTCTTTTCTCCTTCCTTCCTTCCTTCCCTCCCTCCCTGCTGTCTTTCTCACACTTTTCCTTCCTTCCTCTCTCTCCCCCTCTTCTTCCCACTCTCCTCCCTCTCTCCTCCTCCCCTGATTCTTCCCTCTTTTCTTCCTCCCTCCTTCCTGTTCTCTCCTTCCTTCCTCTCCCTTGTTTCACACACTTTTCCACCCTCCCTTTTTTCCTCGTTTTTTTCTTTCTCAGCTTTCCTCCTCCCTCCCATTTCCTTCCCTCCCTCCCTTTGACACACTTTTCCTTCCTTCCTCCTCCCTCTCCTTCCCTCCTTTTTTCTCCCCTCTCCTCCTTCCTCCCATTCTCTCCTTCCCTCCCTTCCTTCCTCATTTTTCCTCACCTTTCGTCCTTCCTCCCATTTCCTTCCTTCCTTCTTTCACTCCTTCCCTTCTTTTGCACTTTTCCTTCCTTCCTTCCTTCCTTCCTCATCCCTCTCCTTCCTTTCTCCCTCCCTTTTTTCTCACCTCTCCTCCTTCCTTCCATTCTCTCCTTCCTTCCCTTCATTCTCCCCTCCCTCCCTCCTGTCTTTCTCACACTTTTCCATCCTTCCTTTTCCCTCTCCTATCTCCCTCCCTGTTGCCTTCCTTCCTTCCTCCCCTCCTCCTTTCCTTCCTTCCCTCCTTCTTCTTCCCTCCTTCCAGGGCAAACCCCTGCTGTGGGAAGCCACTTTGATTTCCTCTCCCCAAGGTTGCAGACTTAATTCCCATTTGGGGAGGGGCTAGACACTATCTTCCCCCTCCCTCCTTCCCCCACTGTGGGGCTACCTTAACTGTCCCTTTCAGCCTGGCTGGGAACTCTGGGAGTTGTAGTCCAGCAGCCCCATCCATCTCAAAACCTGGCCGTCCGCATTCCTTTCGCCCCCCAATGGTACCGAAATCACCTTGTGCCCTTCACTGGCTAGAATTTTTCCTTCCTTCCTTCCTTCCTTCCTTCCTTCCTTCCTTCCTTCCTTCCTTCCTTCCTTCCATCCTCCCTCCCTCCCTCCCTCCCATCCTTCCTTCCTTCCTTCCTTCCTTCCTTCCTCCCTCCCTCCCTCCCTCCCTCCCATCCTTCCTTCCTTCCTTCCTTCCTTCCTCCCTCCCTTCCTCGGCCGATCTTTCTCTCTGCTGTACAGACGGATAATGAATCAACGGGTGAAGCCATAATTTGGGGATTGTCATGGCTGCCAAGGGAAGCCGCAGGGAACCGGATTCGGGGGAGGAAGAGGGACGGTGAGAACAGGCGGATGGGAAAAGGGGGGGACTGCACGTTATCTCTAACGCTCCATGCAGAATCACAGAAGAAGGGGGGGGGGAAACCCCACATGCCAGGTGGAAGGAGGGAGGAGAGCCTGGACCCTCTCTTCTCAAGCCACACAGATGGGCACCAGCCCCCCTCCCACTCTCCGGGCACCCCTGTTGGCGGGGTCCTTCCCAACACACCTGCCACGGGGGTCTGCCAACTCCTTCCCGTCTCGGACGCGGGAGACAGGGAGGCTCACGGAAGCGGGAGTCCCTCCGGGCCGTTGGTGCCCGCCCACCCGTCAGCCCGGCCCGCTGGGTGTCTCTCTCCTGCCCCGTCCGTCTGTCCGTCCTTGCGCCCCCTGGCTCCCACGCCCTCCAAGTCCGCCTTCCCTACGGTCCCTGTGAAAGTCCGGGGAACACCGTTGCCTTTTGAGAATGTCCCTTCAGGCGGAAGCCTTGGTGCCCATAAATTGCGCCTGTGAATTGGAGCTTTGGCGGGAACCGAACAATGGCGGGGAGAGAGAGAGCGCGAGGCAGGGGCCATATTTTCCCCCTCCCCTCCTTCTCTTTTCATCCGCCTCGCCGGCCGAACCTTGCTAACTTGGCCTGCCGAGGCCTCGTTGCTAAGGCGATGTTCAGGTGAAGTTCTCTTCCCGTGTTCTCGACCGCTTCTGTCCCTGTTGAGGGCCCGCCATCCATTTGCGGGGGGACACCCCTGCAGAGCAACCTGGCGGCTCGCCGCAAACCCGCAGTAGAGGAGAGGTATCTCCTCTCGGGCCTATTCCTCGTCCCCCCCGCTCTCCTCGTTGGGGTCTCCCACCATCCCGGCGATGACACCCCGATGGCGGGGGTCCTCTCCGGCCGGCTGACGCGCGCGGGGAAGGCAACCCAGTTGCGGCTGCCGCAGAGCTGGCTTGCCGGCGCGTCGTGGATATTTATGGTGGAGCAGTGCGGCAAAGACGCCGGCTTCACTGCAGCCCGGCGGCCTCGGCGGGTTTAGGGGTGGAGTGGGCCAGATCCTAAAGAAACTATAAACCGTTAGAGCTCCCTGTCTTCCTCCCGCTGCAGGACGCAGAAGGTCCCTGAACGGCCGGCGTCTGCGAAAGACGCAAATCTTTCGGGCGCCCGAATAAATATATCTCCGCGCGGACAAAAATATATATCTTCCTCTTCTCCCACCCCTCTTCTTTCTTCTGGCCCATCCCTTCGCTTTGGGCCGGTGATTTACGACCGATTGACGGTGCCCGGCGTGCAAAGGGTTGTGCAAACAGCCCTCGCTCTTTGTTCTCCATCACGACGGGGCCCACACCGTTGGGCTGCGGATCTTTCCCAGGGCTCGGCCCGTTTGCGAGCCTCCATCTTGCGGGGGGCGGTGGCCCCCTCTTCTTCCCCCTCTTCTTCCCTTCGAACCCAGCTCTACCGATTCGGGCTCCGGATCCTACACGGTTCTTGCAACACACAAACACATGCGTGCATGTATGTCTGCACCAAGAGGTCCCCGTAGACTGGGCCGGTCCCAGTGTCACGCCTGCGTTCCTTCCCACTCCCTCGGTAGTAAAGTCCATTTTGGGGGGGGGGGGAGGTTGGTGGATCCTTCGTATCTTTTCCACCACCCTGGAATCTTTTCCACGTATTCGATCCGCCATCCGAACCAGATCCCACGGCGGTACCGTGAATTAAATCTCTTTTTTAAGGAAACGGGGGGCGAATCGCGTGCATTTCCGTGCATTTCTTCGAAATCCCCCAGTTTGGAACCCGCTCCCCGAAATTTGAAGGGGAAGGGGAGGCGATCTCTGGGTCCTGCCCTTGGTACCCCCCAAAATTCTCAAGAGTCAACCCCCCCCACTCCCAACCTTCCTGATTTTTCATAATCTCGGTCCTTGTGCTCGCAACGTGCGAGGCTGTGTGTATTATTCCGGCCAAGGGCAGATGTGACTTGTGTGTTGATGAATCCTGGAGCTGCCCAGATGCATCGTAGGAAGCAGGGAAGGGATCTTAGGATCTCCTTTGGCAGCCTGGTGGGGGGATCTCCTCAAGAGATCGACACCCCCCCCTCCTTCTCGGCCTTTCCCTTTTAAACTTCCCACCGGTTCCGGGCGTAAAAATGTACACCAGCGTTTCCTTCGTCGACCTAACAACCGTAATGGGGACGGGAATCTCTGGCCAAGCAAAGCTGGCGTTAAACGAGCCGCACCCTTTTTCCACCCTCCATGGTCATTAAGCAGATCACGGCCGTCGTTAAGCGAATCACACGGGCATTAAACGTTCTCCGATCGAGTTGGCGTGTCGGACAGCCGACTGGAAGTCGGTCGCCTGACCCAGAATGCTACAACGGTCCTGAGTTAGGTACCAGTGGCCAAACACCCGAATTTCCATCATGTGACGCTACGACGGTCGTAACATGAGGCCCTGTCATCGTTCGCCTTTTTTCAGTGCCGGCGTAGCTTTGGGCAGCCCGTTAAATGCGTGGCGGTGAGACAAGGACTGTGTCTTAACTGGAGCTCGGTGGCGAAGACACTGAGCTTGTCGATCAGAAAAAGGCCGGCCGTTGGGCGGTTCGAATCCCCAGCGCTGCGTAACGGAGGGAGCTCCCGTGACTCGTCCCAGCTTCTGCCCACCTAGCCGTTCGAAAGCGGGTTAAAAAATGCAAGTAGGAAAATAGGAGCCACCTTTGGTGGGAAGGGAAGAGCGTTCCGGGCGCCTTCGGCGTTGAGTCATGCCGGCCACGTGACCACGGAGGCATCTTCAGACAGCGCTGGCTCTTCGGCTTTGAAACGGGGATGAGCACTGCTCCCTAGAGTTGGGAACGACCAGCACATACTGTAAAGGGGAACCTTTACTTTTACCTTACTGGGGGTTGGGGGTTGGACTAGATGACCTCCAAGGTCCCTCCCCACTCTGATAACCTAATCACCTAATAAGACTACGGTCGTTTTGCAAAATTTAAAGACGAGCAGCAAGTTACGAAGATTGGCATTAAAAGCCTTCTCGCCAAATTCCAATCCCCCCGGGGCCTTTTCGTAAGCTGCCCCTCCAGAGGACTAGCCCCTTGGCAAGGCCTCAACGCCATGCCTTTGAGGATCATCCGCCTCGGAGCCCCGGAATGAGCGAGGGGAAACCTTTACCTTTTTAGTTAAGGGAGGTCTCGTCTTGCAGAAACCGGATTTTTAAAACTGCCCCCCCCCCCAATGCCGTCGTAACTCCAAACGGTCGCTAAGCAAACCACGGCTCCCAAACCTGTGGCAGAAGTCAAAAACTAAGTTTTTTTCAAGCCAGGGCGATACTTAAGAACGTCAGCGGATCCAAAAACCCCAGATGCCAGGAAGTGGCAGCGCCTGGCCGAACCGGTTTTGCAAACCAATCCTCGCCTTCTCCGAGCCGGCGTGCGTGCGCCTCCGACTGGGGAGCCCAATCCCCCTGAGCATGGACAGAGTGGTCTTTTTTGGGGTGGGGTGGGGGTGGGGGGAAGCAATCCCCCTCCTCCTGCATGGGAAGAAAGCTGGCCCCTGCCAAATTATTTCCATTTTCGTTCTTGTTTCAACACAGAGCCTTTCCTAAGAACGGGCTGTTATTTCCAGGATGATTCAACGCGATGAGTGTCGATTCCTGACATTCATAAAAAGCACGTGATAGACAGGAAGGGGGGGAAAAAAGTTTGTTTTCTTTTCTGACATGACAAGCTTATTATTCTCTCCCCCCGCCTCCCAAAAATGGAAGGGGGTCTCTTTTTCTCCCCCACCTCTCTATTGCCAGCTTCCCCCCAAAATCTGCTTTTTCCTGCAAGTTGAAAACAACACGCGACCAGCCTTGGGCAACGAAGGCGGTTAGGAAACAGGAAGAAAAGGAACGGGTTTTATATTTTATTTTGATTTTATTTTATTTTATTTTATTATTTTATTTTATTTTATTTTATTTTACTTTACTTTACTTTACTTTACTTTATTATTTTATTATTTTATTATTTTATTTTGATTTTCATTCCCTCCTCCTCCTCCTTCTTTTTCTCCTCCTCCTCCTCCTCCTGTTTTCTTTCCTCTCCGAAAACCAATTTCGAGGAAATTTGCAAAGCAGGGGAAGAAGAAGGAGAAGGAGAAGAAAGAAGAAGGAGGAGGAGGAGGTGGAGGAGGAAGAGGAGGAGGAGGAGGAGGAGGAGGAGGAGGAGGAGGAGGAGGAGGAAAGAAGGGAGGAAGGAGGAGGAGGAGGAGGAGGAGGAGGAGAAGAAGAAGAAGAAGAAGAAGAAGAAGAAGAAGAAGAAGAAGAAGAAGAAGAAGAAGAAGAAGAAGAAGAAGAAGAAGAAGAAGAAGAAGAAGAAGAAGAAGAAGAAGAAGAAGAAGAAGAAGAGAGCCATTGTGCCAAATCAAATCAAATCAAAATAAAACACAAGGCCCTTGCTTTGGATTAAAATAAATAAATGAAATCGTAAAGGCCCGGAGACATCGAAAAAAAAGGGCAATTTTGAACGGGTGATTTTCGTCCGTTCTTTTCGTTATGACGAGAGAGAGAGAGAGAGAGAAAGAGACCGCGATGGCGATGCTGGTTTATTGGAGGGTCGCTGGCGGTTGGGGGGGCGGCGTGGGAGACCTGGCACACGTGTGGATGGTGAATTAAAGCTCACACTTAATTGTGTGTGTGTGTGTGTGTCTCTGTGTGTAGAAATATCTGCCTGCATCTGGAAGGGGAACCTGGAGTGGGGGAATTGCATCCCTGCGCTTCTAAAACCCAGTCCAGATAGAGAGAGGTATTTGAGCTGCTCCTTTGAGAACAAAGGACCCCCTCCCCAAATTGGGTTTGTGCAAAGAAGAAGGTGTATAGGTGTGTGTGTCACACACACACACACACACACACCTCCCTAATGGGAAGGGTCTTTTTCTTATCTAAATTGCCTTTAAAATTTAGCAAAATCCTATTAACCTCACTGCAACCTCACCAAATCTTCTCCCCTCCTCTGTCTCTTTCTCTCTTTCTCTTTTAGTTGCTTCTTCTTTCTCTCTCCCTCTCCCTTCGTCCTCCTTCTGTCCTTTCTCTTTCTCGTTTTTTCTTTCTTTTTTCTCTGTCTTTTTCTCTCTTTCACTTTCTCTCTCTCTGTCTATCTTTCTCTTTTTCTTACTTACTCTTTCTCTCTCTCCGTTCCTTTCTCTGTCCTTCACTCTCTCTTTCTTGGTTTCTTTTGTTCTCTCTCTCTCTCTTTCCCTCCTTCTCTGTCTATCTCTTTCTTTGTCTTTTTTCTATTTCTCTCTCTTTCTCTGTCTCCCCCTTTCCCTCCCTCGCTCTCTTTTTCTCTCTTTCTCTCCATCTTTCTCTGTTTTTATTTTTCTGTCTTTCCTTCTTTCTTTCTCTTTTTCTCTGTCTCCCTCTTTCTCTGCCCCTTCTCTGCTTCTCTCTTTCTTTGTCTCCCTCTTTCCCTCTCTTTCTCTCTCCATCCCTCTCTCTCTTCTCTTTTTCTTTCTGTTTCTCTTTCTGTCTGTCTTTCTCTTTCTCTCTGTTTCTCTGTTTCTCTCTCTGCCGTTCTCTGTCTTTCCTTCTTTCTTCCTTTGTCTATCACTTTCTATTTTTCTCTCTCCGTTTCTATCTGTCTCTCTCTCTCCCCCCTCTCTCTTTTTCTTTCTCTGTTTCTCTCTCTGTGTCTCTCTCTCTCTGTCTCTCATTCTCTGTCTCCTCCCTCTCGCTTTCTATTTCTTTCTCTCTCTTTCTTTTTATCCCTCTTCCTTCCTCCTCTCTCTCTCTCTTTTTCTTTCTCCCTCTCCCCCTCCTCTCTCTCTCTGTCTCTCTCTTTCTCTGTCTCTCATTCTCTCCCTCTCTCTTCCCTCTCTCTTTCTATTTCTTTCTCTCTATCCCTCTTCCCTCCTCCTCTTTCTGTCTCTGTCTGTCTGTCTGTCTGTCTGTCTGTCTGTCTGTCTCTCTCTCTCTCTCTCTCTCTCTCTCTCTCTCTCTCTCTCTCTCTCTCTCGGGGGAATGGTGCGACTGGGCAAAGCCTCCTTTTAAGAAAGCCTCCCCTTCAGCCACGCTCCTGCCTTCAATCCAATATCTGGAATTGGTTTATAAATCAGATTTGCCGGATCCTGCTGCGGCTTTCTTGAAACCAGGCAATATTTCCCAGCTCCGGCATTAAATATATTTTGGAGATGGATGGAGAATTTTGGAGGCGAAGACTTTAAGCGGCTTCGGCTGCATCCTCCAATTTACACTCCCCAAATCATTCTCTTTTTCTTCCCCACCCCCCTATTTTGGGGGCCGTTTTCCGCCCCGAAAATGCTCCCAAAAGGAGGGCCGGCCCCTCCCAACAGCCTAGCCCCACCCCTTGCTCATGCAGCCCCGCCCACTTGCCGCCCCCAAGGCTCAATTCCCGCAAATCTCAGCATTCATCGGTCCAGGAAGCCATGCAGCCTTCTTTACTTGACCCCCACCCTTAACCCCCATTCCCCTGCCCCATTTCCCCTCGTCCCGGACTTACGGCCGCTCCACATTTCCGTCGCGAAGCGAGACCTTTGCAGTCCATTTTGACGATGTCTCTCGCCACGGCCGTTCAGAGAAACTCTGCCGTCGCTAAGCAAATCGCGGCTTCCCTCGTCGGCTTGGCTCGTCCGACGGGGTCACCAAAGAGGGGGTGGGGTGTCACGTCACACACACTCACACACACACAGAGACGCTGCAAATCCGTCCTAACTCCGAGCCGGTGGCCAAGCGTCCAAATTCTGGACGCTGCTACGGGCGTTAAGAGTGAAACGCGGGTCCTCTTTGAAGTGTCCTTTCTCTCTCCCCCCACCCCAGCGCCATTGTGTGACTTCCAACGGCCGCTCAACGAGCCGTTGTAAGTCGAGGACTGCTGGCCTTTGACACCCACTCTCCATGTCTTTCGCCAACCTTGAGCAACCTGGATTTTCAAGCCACCAAAGGACTTAAGAAGCGACACACAAAAGAATTAACCAGGTTTTAAGAGGACATTTCTCCAGGCGCGCTCCGGGGGTTTGAACCCATCCGGGGTCTTGTTTTGAACCAGGATTCGGCCCGGCTTAAAAAGAATTGTCTGAACCGGCCGCTTAGCCCCGATGCACCTGATCCTGCGGAGTTTTCCCCTCGGGGATCCTTGTTTGCAAGAGGTTGTTATTTTCTGTATCCTGGCTTGTTGGCGCACTGCCACCCTCTCCTTCTCTGACCTGCTCTGCCCGCTTCCCAACACCAGTGAGGAGGGGGCAGGGAGAGAAAAAGGGGAGGGGGGCTTGGACCCAGGCTCTTCCCCCTTCCCCATCTTTTCCTTCCTTCCTTCTTTCTCTCCCTCCCTTCTTTCTTACACAACTTTCTTCTCCTTTTTTCTTTCTTTCTTCCCCTTTCGTTCTGTTTTCTCACCTCTCTCCTTCCTTCCTTCCTTCCTTCCATCCTTTCCCTTTCCTTCCCTCCTTCCTCCGTTTGCTTTCTTCTCTTCCCTTCTTCCCTCCCTTTCCTTTATTCCTTTTCTATCTTTTCTTTCTTTCCCTTCTTCATCCATTTACTTTCCCTTTTCCTTCCATCTTTTTCCTCCCTTCCTCTCCTCATCTATTTACTTTATTCCCTTCCCTTCTTCCCTCCGTTTCCTTTCTTTTCTTCCTTTCATCCTCTTTCCTTCCCTTCCATCTCCTTCCTTCCATCCATCCCTTCCCTTCTTCATCCCTTTACTTCCTTCCCTTCTTTCTCTTCTTCCTTTCCCCTTCTTCTCCTTCCGGCGAGCCAAGCCGGATGTCCTCTGCCTGGCTTGGGTTACAGCTCCCATAATCCCCAACCAGCGCATGCTGTTGTTTTTAATCCTTTTTGGAGAAACCGTGGAGTGACCTGTCTCCTTAGCCGAACCGTGATCAGGAATAGGGGGAGAAAAAAGAAAGAAAAACAATTTCGAAGCCAAGTTTCTGTTTCGCTTCAGCTCTTTGGGCCCAAAGTTTCAGTGTCCATTCTTGTGGACTGCTTTTAGGCTCCGTCCTTCGCCCTCAAAAAGGGTTGATCTCCGGTGCTTTTGAATTTTTGCCCTCCCTTCTCTGTTTTCCTCTCATGTTGTACCGTTCAGACAACCCATCGTCTCCGGGGCATGGACTGACTGCGGGTAGTTTTTAATGGATTGTGTGCATGCGCCTCTGGTAACCCCTGGAGAGGGGGCGGCCTGGGGACAGAAATATTTCAACAAAACAAACCTAAATTAATTACGGGACGCGGTGAGCTGAGACGCGGAGCTTGTCGTTTAGAAAAGGTTGGCAGTTCGGCGGTTCGAATCCCCAGCGCCGTGTAACGGAGCGAGCCCCCGTGACTCGTCCCGGCTTCTGCCAACCTAGCCGTTCGAAAGCCCGTAAGGAAATGCGAGTCGAAAAACAGGGACCACCTTTGGTGGGGAAGGTCACAGCGTTCCGTGCGATGGTGGTTTGCAGGATGGCAGCTTGTGCGGGAGAGTTTGCCAAGGGCAGCTTTTCATATGGGGGAAGAGGCCTGTTACAGCGCTCGCACGAAAGTGGTTTCATTGGATGGTGGTTTGCTCCACGGCAGCTTGTACGGGAGAGGCCCGCCGATGTTGGTTTGTTATGTAGGATGGCAGCTTGTGCGGGGGGAAATTCACCAATGGCGGCTTGCACAGGAGACGCCAGCCGATGGCGGCTTGTACGATGGCGGCTTGCACAGGAGAGCTCACCAATGGCGGCTTGCACGAGAGAGAGGCCGGCCGCTGGGGGCTTGCACGAGAGAGAAAGTAGCCCACCGCAGGGTGCTCCAGAGACCCCTGTAATTGGATCAGGAGAAGATCTCCGGCGTGGAAATGCCCCCTTCCTCTATTTCAAGCGGGATTAGAGCTTTAACGCGAGGGGTTCAAGGACTTGCCCTTTGAACAGCAGGGAACATCCTCCCCCTCCTCAGTTTATTTTGGGGTGGGGGGCTGGAGGGAAGATGCCACAAAATGAGCATCGCGCTCCCCCCCCCATCTGAAGGAAGTGGGGGGTCGGCTTAATCCAGATTAACCCTAGGTTAGAGATTAAAGGGGCTTTCTTTTCTCCCCCACTTCACCCCTGCAGTTTTCTTAATCCTGTTAAAGGCTTCCCTCTCTTCTCCGCCTCTCCTTTCTCCTTCTTTTCTTCCTCCCCCCTCCCTCCCTCTCTCTCTCCGTTTCTCTCTCTCTCGCAAAGCCTCCACTGTCTCCAAAGCGCTTTTTAAGGAAATGTATTTAGTCAATTCCTGGTTTTTATTTTTAATTTAATTTTTTTTTAAAAACCTCCCAAGGCGAAACCCTCATGCTGCGGTTGTGTGAAGGGACTCACAATACCGGTTTCTGGCCAAGCAGGCAGCCCTGTGTCTGTTTGTGGGTTTTGCTGCGTAGCGTCTCCGGCTTCCAACCAAGTTTTCCCCGGCTTTCGATGAGATCACGGTGGCCGGTGGGGCGAAATTGCTTATTGGAGTTCAGCAACCAAGGTTTGGTGCTGGTTTAGCTCATTAACCACGATTCGTGGTTTAAAAATGAGCGCCCCCCCCTTCCCAACTGAGGCTATTGGGACGCGTGTCAAAATGGTGGCTGAACCAGGGTGTAAATTAAGATCAGAGGTGCATTCGGCTAATTTCAGAGGCACCTTTGCAAATGATTCGGCTGTCTGTATATCTGCTTCATTTATTTTCCTATTGGATTGACTCAGCTGCTTCGCTGCGATCTGGGCAGGCAAGTCCTCGCCGTACGACCACAATTCAGCCCGGAATTTCCGCTGCTAAGGGAGACACTTGTTTAACAGAGCGGCGTCCCCTTTTGTGGCCTTTCTCCTCCGCCGTCCTTAAGCGAATCGCCACCGCCGTTAAATTAGAGACACGGTCGCCATTGGCTTCCCCATTTCGCTTTGCTTGCCAGACCGGGACATTGCTGTCGTCATAAGTAGGAGTCAGCCTCTGGGTTCGGATCGTGCGAGGGTGAGGAAGGGCGCGGCAAAATCGGGCTCACTTAAAAACCGCCTCGCTTAGCGACGGTAATGCCGGTTGTTAAAATCCTGTCTTGAGCAAACCTTAAATAGCATCCCGCCTCGCTTTGAGTGCTTCGGGGAGAGGGGGCGGTCTAGAAATTTAATAAAATAAAATAAAATGAATAAATAAATAAATAAAATAATTCTTCAATCTGTCCCAAAAATCGTCGCTTTTTAAAAATTATTCAATGTCCTAAAAAATAAACCAATGGAAAAATAAAACGCAGCTAGTCCTCAACTTAATGACCGAAAACGGAGCCCCCAAACTTACGTCGGTGGAAGGTGAATCGCTGCCGTCCGGTCGTGAGCCGCTTGGTCGTTAAGCGGATCCGGCCGTCGTATAGGCGAGTCGGCTGCCAGGCGGCCGAATGTTGATCGCCTGCCGCGCGGTCGTAAGTGTTTAAAAACAGTCGCTTTAAACGCCGCCCCCCATCCCCCCAGGGCCGTGGTGCGTCCGGTCACTAAACGAGCCGTCGTAAGTGGAGGACCGCTTGCAAATTAAATGAAGGAGCAGAGAAAGGGCGGGGAGGGGGAATGCATGTCGGAATGGCAGCATTGCTGCCAAGCACGATGCGGCGTCTCGCCCGGAGCATGTGCAAAGCGGGGCCTTAACTTTGGCAACATCTGGGACGCCAGGTTGCAACACTGGGAGGAGAATTGTGCAATTCGCACTCGGGGCCTTTTCTGTGCCGCGCAGACAAAGCCGGGCCTGTTAAGCCAGATCGTGGGAAGCGGGGCGTGGAGCCACGCGGCACCCCGCTTTTGGCAGGAAGAGGCCAAGCCAGCCTCGCACACCCCACACCTCATGCGCCCCGTGGGCAAGGCTGCTCCGTAGCCGAGCGTGTGACACAGGGTGAAGGGCGAAGGAGGATTTTCCACCGGTCGTAGGTGTGAAAAAAGGTGTGGCCCTCCCTTTACATCCGCTGCGGAAGACAAAACCGGGCCTTCGAGAATGCCAAGAGGTGTTTCTGAGCATGCACAGAAGGCCGGTGCAGAAGGCAAAACTGGAAAGCCGAGCTTGGCTTGTGGAGAATGCAAACGGAGATGGGTTTCTGAGCATGCACAGAAGGCTCTTTGGGCCTCTCTAGCTGTCTCTTTGTACTGCTGGAACCAAGACGGACTCAGGTTTGAGTCAGAATTATAATCCGGGGCCTTGTAATCAGTGGCTGGATCTCGCCCGGCTGTCGGCGAGAGTGACGATTGAGCGCCCCATCTAGCAGACCCCAAAAATGGAGAGCTGCCCATCCTGAAAACCGGTCTGTCAGCTCCTCCTGAAATTTGGAGCGGTTCGGATGTTTTTTTCCTCTCTTAACTAGTCTGAGGTTGAAAATGGGCCTCAGTTTCCCTTCTGGTGGAGGCCCTGGAATCCTTACCCAAGCATCTCTTCAGCAGGAAGGGATATTCCCATCATGCTTTGCTCCCAGCTGGGATGCTCTGGCTTGCTTTTCTGCCTGCTATTAACAGCCAAGATCTATCTATTATCTATAATCTATCTATCTATCTATCTATCTATCTATCTATCTATCTATCTATCTATCTATCTCATCTCTATATATCTATCCTCTCCAAATTATCTGTCTGTCTGTCTGTCTCTGTCTATCTCATCTCTATATATCTATCCTCTCCAAATTATCTGTCTGTCTGTCTGTCTGTCTGTCTGTCTGTCTGTCTGTCTGTCTGTCTGTCTGTCTGTCTATCTATCTATCTATCTATCTATCTATCTATCTATTTATCTATCTATCTACAGTATTTCTCTCTCTCTCTCTATCTACAGTATCTATCTATCTATCTATCTATCTATCTATCTATCTATCTATCTATATCTATCTATCGATCTATCTCTATCTATCTATCTATCTATTTCTCAGTATTTCTCTCTCTCTATCTACAGTATCTATCTATCTATCTATCTATCTATCTATCTATCTATCTATCTATCTATCTATCTATCTATCTATCTATCTATCTATCTATCCATCCATCCATCCATCCATCCATCCATCCATCCATCCATTCATCCCGGATAGACATAATGCAACCTTGGGTTCCTTGAGAACATCCTGGTCTGCTTTCTCTCCTCCAGTGACCAGCTGCCCGCTGCGGTACCCACCCTGTGGCCCTCTCGGACTGGCAGGGGCTGCATCCAGTGCCTTTCCCTCCCACATGCCTGCTCCTTCCTTCCTTCCTTCCTCCCTTCCTTCCTCCTTGCCAAAGCGTCCTGGAGGGTGGTCTGGGGGTGGGGGTGGGGGCTCTCCCCCCCGCAGTGTCTGCAGTGTCGCCCTGCCAGCCTTCCCCTCGGCCCGCCCAGCTCAGCTCCCCGACAGGATGATGGAGAGTGTCATCGGGCCGCCCGTAAAAGCTGTTCTAAAAACCCAGCCGTGCAGAAGCGATGCCCGCTCCGTTCTGCCTCGGGCCTTAACTCTTCCCTCTGCCAACCTGTGTGTGTGTGTGTGTCTCCCGAGCTTCCCACGGAGAGCGGCAAAGCAAGGCCCAACCTGACGTTTCTGCCGAGTTGCTGTTTTGATTTGTTTTTCCTGGCTGTCTGTCCGTCCTTGGCTCCGCCCAAGGTAGACTGCCTCTGAAGCTGGAGGCTCGGCGGCCGACAAACACCCCCCCCACACACACACACCTCGGCGTCTGGCGGTGATAAACGGACTGGAATTTCCTTCCCCTTCTCCGCGAGAGATTTTTTTCCCCTTGCTCTTCTTCCCCGACGGTGCAAAATAATATTTGGCGTTTTGAAATATGGCCCATCCACGCAGCGTCGGCAATGAATGGACTGAAACGCGTCTCTTTCTCGTAAGTGCGGCTTACGAAAACCATCGGCGTACGGCGTAAGTCCTTGACGTACGACCCGATTGGAGCCCGGCGTTCCCGTTGCGCGACGGCCGTGCGGAATGAATTTCGCGCCGTTTCGTGACCTTTTTTTTAACCGCCGCTGCTAAGCGAATCCCTGCCGCCGTTAAGGGAGCCGCACGGTTGTTAAGCGAATCGGGCGTCCTCCGTGGACGGAAGGTCACAAAAGGGGGATTCCCGTCCCATCCCCACCCACCCCGGACGGCGTGAGCGTCATAAATACGAATCCGTTGTCCCCGCGCCTTAATTTACGATTTACAAGATGCTGCAGCGCTCGGAAAGGCGAAAAACTAGGTCCCACGTCCCTTTCCCCCCCCTCAGTGCTGTCGTAAGTCAGAACAGTCACTAAATGAGCTGTTGTAAGTCGTGGACCGCCTGCCCGGAGATTTTGCGGGCTGGTCCCCGGCCTACTTGCCGTTTACCACGGCGATACTCACCCCCCGAGAGAGTTTCTGCGGATTTCGCCGACCCGAAGATGTTGTGGCGAGATTTTGAAACGGGACAGTGATGCCGCACCCCTGCGAGGTAGGACTGCGGCGCCTGAACCCGGGGCCCGAATCCTCCCCTTCTTCCCGTCGCCGGAGTTCCCGCTGGCTCCCTTCCCTCAAGGCCGCGGAGGCAGGAAGGGCAGCCAAGGAGCTCTCCGGCGAGAGTGAGTTATGGTGTCCTTTGGTACAACCGGCCAACGCGCGGCACGTTATACGGCAAAGCTGGAGGGTAAGAGAGTAGGAGGGGGATGCTGGACGCCCCCCCCATCTTGAAGAATGGCTGTTGGAAGGACAAAGCAGCCCCCCCCCGCCAGCGGCCTCCGATTCAAGGCACAATTTTGGAATTAACAGGCTACGCAGGGAAGTGGGAAGGGCCCTGTGAGGTCTTCTAGCCTGACCGCAGAGCCCATGGGGGAAGCGCCGGGCTCGCTCCGCGACGGCGCCTCTGGACGGGACAAGGGCGCCTGCTTCGCTGAACGGACGCGGCAAGGAAAAGGCGTCAAACTCGCTCTGCCTGCGTCAGGTTGGCTCGGTGGTCGTCGTAAGTCGAAAACCCCCTGGAGTGTAGACTTGACCGACAATTGCGGCCTCTGGGCATGCGCAGAGCGTTCCCCTCCACCTTTTAGCTCCCTTTTCGAAGGCTTTGCAGGTGAAGAGCGGGGAGATCTTGGCTGAGCGGGATTAAGTTTGTGTTTTTCTCGCTCCCGGCTGGGTGTCAGTAGCGCCATCTCCTTTGGGAGGAGCGCATCTCTCTCTCTCTCTCTAACCCTTCGCATGATTATCGGGCGCTGTTTACCAGCCTGCTGCGGTTTAATAAGCCCCATGGCAGGAGACGCTCTCCTGGGGAGGGTCCCGGCCAAGCCCCAGTGGCCCCCTCCCCAGAGGGACCCGGCTGGGGTGTTCTCCGCGCACCGTTGTGCCAAGCGACAACCGGCTTGCGCTGCTGGCGCATTGCAAAAGCTAGCTCCACATGTCTTTATAGCGGCTGAGCAGGTCGGAATTCCACAGGTGATGTCGCGCGAGGGAACCCCAGTCAACAAGCCGTGTTGGGGGGGAGAGAGAGAAACCGGGGGGGGGGGGAAGAGAGAGAGAAGGGATAGAGCCTCCTTAGTAGAAGCAGTCTACCTGCACTCTCGCGGCACCAGCAGGAGGCGCCAGGCGCGGCCTCTTAGGGGAGGAATCGAGCCTCCTCAAGCAGAGGCAGTCTACCGGCCTTTTCCCGGCACCCGAAGGAGGCGCAAAGAAGGGCCCTCCCTCTTCCGATAGATGACTCGGGAAGGGGCATTTTTTACGACCTTCCTTGCCCCCCCCCGTTGTTAAGGGAATCACCGGCATCGTTAAGCGAAGCCAGTCTTTCTGGCCGGACGGTCACAGAAAGGGGATCGCGTGACTCCCCGCAGCCGTCACGAAGACGAGCCGGTTGCCTCAAGCGACCGAATTTTGATCATGTTGTCGGCGGGCACGTTGCGGCGGTCCGAAGTCCCTCTTTTCCTCCAAACGGTCACTAAATCATGGCCATCATCATCTTCTTTTAACGACCCCCCCCCCCAATCCCTTGTGGGGTGGAGTCTGAGCAACTGAATGGAGCTAGCAGAGAGTTTTACTGGCCGGATCTTTTCCTGTCGCCAGAGCGGAGTTCGCTTCGGCAGAGATCTATTCCCATTGTGCCCAGAGAAAAAGAGAGAGAAATATCTGCTTCTACTTAGGAACGAACTCCGAGCCTCCTGATGGCGCGGCGAGAGCTCCCCCTCTAGGCCACCTCCCCTCCCCTTCCGAACCATCACTAAACGAACCGTCGTCAGCCGAGGACCGCCTGCATTTCTGTCCCCCAAGCCCTCGTATATTCCCGTCTCTCCAGCTCCCGCCACCTCCGCTTATCCTACACGATTATTGATTTCCACGCGAGGATCTTAAAGCTCGCTGGGCGAACCACGACGCCCGTCCGTCCGTCCGTCCATCACCCCGTGCCAAGCTGCTCAACCACCGCAGCTCGGCGGTGCCAACCCAGGCAGGATCTGACTCAATCCCTGCTTGGCGCTCGCCCGCAAGGACCCGTCCAGGCCTGTCAAGAGTCCTAAATCCACGGGAACGTTCCCGGGCGTTAAATCTCGGGCTGGTGGGAAAAGCTGGCATCTTTCGGGAAGCCGGCACGGCAGATGCTTAGCGGGAGAAAGTGGCACGGCTCTCCTTCCCACCCACCCACCCCGAACGGGAATGGCTGCAGGCAGTTTTGGAGCAGGGCGATCCGCCCCAAATTCTGAGCCCCCGATGGGCGGGAAAAAAACAACGCCTCCACGGCAGATTCTTTTCCAATATTTATTTTTTTTTCTCCCTTCTCCGTTGCGAAGAGAGGCAGCAGATGGTCAAAAAGTTGGTTTTCCTGGGACGAGGAAGCAAAACGCTGGCAGAGAACGGGGCTGGAAAACAGAGCTTCTGAGTATGCACGGAGGGCCTCTGGACCTTCGGCTCGGGAAAACCTCCTGCCACGGTCTCCGGATTGCACACACACACACACACACACACACACACACACACACACACACACACGATGTCCCCAACACGCAAGAGCCGTGTGTTAGGCCTGGTTGATTCGGCGCTCACGGTGGCCGCCGGTTTTTTGGGGGGGGCGGTTACAGGGGTGTAAATGTTCCCCTGCTTGCAGTCGCCTCTCGTGGGTGCATTTTGGGGGGGTGCGCGCCAAGGAGACAGGTGGTTTTCTGGTTCTGCGGTTTTGCAAGGTGGCTTAGGCCCCCTGACGGTGGCCGAAAGACGATTTGGAGGAGGGAAAAGAAGGGAAGGGAAGAGAGAATAGAATGAAGGAATGGAGAAGAGACTAGAAAAGAGAATACAATAATGGAATGGAGAATAGAATAGAATAGAATAGAATAGAATAATGAAGGAATAGAGTAGAATAAAGAATGGAAGAATAGAATGAAGAATGGAAGAATAGAATAGAATAAAGAATGGATAAAGAATAGAATAAATAAAGAATGAAATAATAGAATAAAGAATGGAAGAATAGAATAGAATAAATAATGAAAGAATAGAATAGAATAATGGAAGAATAGAATAGAATAAAGAATGAAAGAATAGCATATAGAATGAAATAATAGCATAGAGAATGAAAGAATAGCATAGAGAATGAAAGAATAGACTAAAGAATGAAAGAATAGAATAAAGAATGATAGGATAGAATAAAGAATGATAGGATAGAGTAGTGAATGAAATAATAGCATAGAAAAGAAAGACTAGAATAAAGAATGAAAGAATAGCATATGGAATGAAAGAATAGCATAGAGAATGAAAGAATAGAATAGACTAAAGAATGAAAGAATAGACTAAAGAATGATAGGATAGAATAATGAATGAAATAATAGCATAGAAAGGAAAGACTAGAATAGAGAATGAAAGAATAGAAAATGAAAGAATAGAATAGAATAAAGAATGAAAGAATAGAATAGAATCAGAGTTGGAAGGGGGCCTTGGAGGTCCTCTAGTCCAACCCCCTCCTCGGGCAGGAAACCCTCCACCCCTTCAGACAAAGGGTGGCCCAACCTCTTCTTTAAAACCGTCCTGGGTTGGAGCGTTCACAACTTCTGAAAACCAGAATGTATTTTTTATTTCTTTCAACCTCAATGCACCATTGCCACCGCCATCCCTTTCCTTCGTGTTGCGCCGCCTTTCCGCGGAAGCTAATTAATTGGCAAGCCTCAGGCACGGCGTGTGTGTGTCAGCGGGCCGCCTCTTCGGGCTGTCACAATTATCAAAGCAGCCCCCCCTCCCCCCGATTAGAGCCGGCGGGGGTCTCCCTGGAGCAGATCAGAGCTGGCTTGTGACCCAGGATCAGCCTAATGGGGGCTCCCTAGAGAGCCCTCCGGATTGCCGGAATCGGGTAACAGGATTAGAGGGGGTGGGCAAGGTGGCCTAGGCCCCTGACGGAGGCTGAAAGACGATTTGGAGGAGGGAAAAGAAGGGAAGGGAAGAGAGAATAGATAAAAGGAGAGTGGAGAATAGAATAGAATAGAATAATGAAGGAATAGAATAGAATAAAGAATGAGAGAATAGAATAGAATAAAGAATGAAAGAATAGCATATAGAATGAAAGAATAGAATAGAGAATGAAAGAATAGCATAGAGAATGAAAGAATAGAATAGAATAAAGAATGAGAGAATAGAATAAAGAATGAAAGAATAGCATATAGAATGAAAGAATAGAATAGAGAATGAAAGAATAGCATAGAGAATGAAAGAATAGAATAGAATAAAGAATGAGAGAATAGAATAAAGAATGAAAGAATAGCATAGAGAATGAGAGAATAGAATAGAATAAAGAATGAAAGAATAGCATATAGAATGAAAGAATAGAATAGAGAATGAAAGAATAGAATAGAATAAAGAATGAGAGAATAGAATAGAGAATGAAAGAATAGCATAGAGAATGAAAGAATAGAATAGAATAAAGAATGAGAGAATAGAATAAAGAATGAAAGAATAGCATATAGGATGAAAGAATAGAATAGAGAATGAAAGACTAGCATAGAGAATGAAAGACTAGCATAGAGAATGAAAGAATAGTATAGAATAAAAAATGAGAGAATAGAATAAAGAATGAAAGAATAGCATATAGGATGAAAGAATAGAATAGAGAATGAAAGACTAGCATAGAGAATGAAAGAATAGAATAGAATAAAGAATGAAAGAATAGCATATAGGATGAAAGAATAGAATAGAGAATGAAAGACTAGCATAGAGAATGAAAGAATAGAATAGAATAAAGAATGAAAGACTAGCATAGAGAATGAAAGAATAGAATAGAATAAAGAATGAGAGAATAGAATAAAGAATGAAAGAATAGCATATAGGATGAAAGAATAGAATAGAATAATGAAGGAATAAAATAGAATAAAGAATGAAAGAATAGAATCAGCCGAATGGGGGAGGAGGATGGAAGGGAAGGAAGAGAACAATCCGAGAAAGGAAGGAAGAAGGAAAGAGATAAGGATGGAAGGAAGTGGGGAAGGGAGATTGTGGGCCTACCTCAGCAGAGGAAGAAGCAGCAGGAGGGCAGAGGAAAATTGTTTATATGTCTCCAGGTCTCACAAACACACACACAGAGACACACAAACACACTCACACACCCCTACCTGGTTTTTTCTCTGCTCACTTGCCTTAATTGCCTTGCAAACATTGCAATTAGTACCTCTTGACATCTGAGCGTCTCTGGGGCTGCTCCTCCCCTGCAGGGAAGGAGGCCTGCGTCCCCCAGAGCCCCAAATCCCCCTGGTCCTTTTGAACCCACCCCGGAGGCAGGAGGGGGGGCAGAGAAGATGCTCCCTCAAGGGGGAGAGAGAGAGAGAGAGAGAGCGCACGCCTCTGCAAGCCTGGGAGAAAAATCTGGCTTCCCTACCTGAAGCCGCTCAGAAATACCAGCTTGATTTAAGAGGGGTGGGCTTCCCCTCCCAGAATCCCCCAGTTTGCATGCTTTAAGAGGGGAGGGCTTCCCCTCCCAGAATCCCCCAGTTTGCATGCTTTAAGAGGGGAGGGCTTCCACTCCCAGAATCCCCCAGTTTGCATGCTTTAAGAGGGGAGGGCTTCCACTCCCAGAATCCCCCAGTTTGCATGCTTTAAGAGGGGAGGGCTTCCCCTCCCAGAATCCCCCAGTTTGCATGCTTTAAGAGGGGAGGGCTTCCACTCCCAGAATCCCCCAGTTTGCATGCTTTAAGAGGGGAGGGCTTCCACTCCCAGAATCCCCCAGTTTGCATGCTTTAAGAGGGGAGGGCTTCCACTCCCAGAATCCCCCAGTTTGCATGCTTTAAGAGGGGAGGGCTTCCATTCCCAGAATCCCCCAGTTTGCATGCTTTAAGAGGGGAGGGCTTCCACTCCCAGAATCCCCCAGTTTGCATGCTTTAAGAGGGGAGGGCTTCCACTCCCAGAATCCCCCAGTTTGCATGCTTTAAGAGGGGAGGGCTTCCACTCCCAGAATCCCCCAGTTTGCATGCTTTAAGAGGGGAGGGCTTCCCCTCCCAGAACCCCCCAGTTTGCATGCTTTAAGAGGGGAGGGCTTCCACTCCCAGAATCCCCCAGTTTGCATGCTTTAAGAGGGGAGGGCTTCCACTCCCAGAATCCCCCAGTTTGCATGCTTTAAGAGGGGAGGGCTTCCCCTCCCAGAACCCCCCCAGTTTGCATGCTTTAAGAGGGGAGGGCTTCCACTCCCAGAATCCCCCAGTTTGCATGCTTTAAGAGGGGAGGGCTTCCCCTCCCAGAACCCCCGAGTTTGCATGCTTTAAGAGGGGTGGGCTTCCACTCCCAGAATCCCCCAGTTTGCATGCTTTAAGAGGGGTGGGCTTCCCCTCCCAGAACCCCCCAGTTTGCATGCTTTAAGAGGGGTGGGCTTCCACTCCCAGAATCCCCCAGTTTGCATGCTTTAAGAGGGGTGGGCTTCCCCTCCCAGAACCCCCCAGTTTGCATGCTTTAAGAGAGGTGGGCTTCCCCTCCCAGAATCCCCCAGTTTGCATGCTTTAAGAGGGGTGGGCTTCCCCTCCCAGAACCCCCCAGTTTGCATGCTTTAAGAGGGGTGGGCTTCCACTCCCAGAATCCCCCAGTGGATGGATGGAGATAGATAGATGTTAGACAGATAGATAGGTTGATGATAGATAGACAGACAAATAGGCAGACAGGCAGATAGATAGAGATAGGGATAGATGATAGATAGATAGATAGATAGATAGATAGATAGATAGATAGATAGATAGATAGATAGATAGATAGATAGATAGATAGATAGATAGATAGATAGATAGATAGATAGATAGATGATGTAGATGTAGATAGATATAGATAGATAGATTATATATATTATAGAGATATAGATATATACATATATAGACATATAGATATATTTGGTCTTTTAAAATTCCATCTCGAAAACATGTCGACGTGGTAAACAGAAGGAAGAGGCACGTTTAAGCAGCAACAGGGGGTCTCGCCTGCCAAAAAAAAAATCAGCAGAAAAATAATACAAAATGTTCCAAACGATCCATCAGGAAGGAAGGAAGGAGGGAGGGAGGGAAGGAAGGAAGGAAAGGAGAAAAAAAAAAAGAACAGGGTTGAATCATAGTTTATACCAAGTCGGCTTGTCCGATCACCTTGGTGGTATTTCACAGTGGGCTTAAATACACACTTAAATACACACTTAAATTCAAGCCGGGCGCGCTGAAAAATTGAATTCTTTTGGCATCGTAAAAAATGATTTGAAGACCAAGTCTGGAGATGCAAACGCCGCGAAGGGAGGGGTCGGGAGAAAGGAGGAGAAACCACGCTTCTCGAACTCGGATCTGGGCACTGGGGGGGGAGGGAAGGGGGAGGGCTTCGCCAACCTTGTGGCTACTCGGAGCAAGAGGAGTGCAGGCGGCTGTCCAGACCAATTTCAGGAGCTGTCCATCACTGGACGGGGTTGGGGGGCGTTTGGAGGGACATTTCCCCCCCCCCCTCCGCCCGGCGGTCTGAGAATCACTGATGTCATTTCAAAGCAAGGACATTCAGGGCTTCTTTTGGGATAAATAGATTATTAAGTAGAGTGGGGGGGGTTCTCTGCGTCTCCCCCCCCCCCCGAAAGAAATATGCCAGGCGTGGAGAAGGAGGTTGTGTGTAGGTCAGCCTGGCTGAGACTGAAAGGATAAATGGGATAATGATAAATTCTTTCTTTCTTTCCCTCCTTTCCTCATTCTCCTTCCTTACTTTTCTTCCCTCTTCCTCCCTCTCTCCCTTCCTTCTTCCCTCTCTTCTTTTCTCCCTCTTCTTCCTCCTTTTTTCCTCCGTCCCTCTTCCTTCCTTCTGTTCCTCCCTTCTTTCCTTCCCTTTTTTTCATTCTCCGTTCTTCCTTTTCCTCTCTCCCTCCATCCCTCTCTCCTTCCTTCCTTCCTTCCTCATCTCTTTCCCTTTCACTCACTCCTCCTTTTATCAATACTTCCCCTTCCTCCCTCCCTCCCTCCCTCCCCTCCTTCCTCATTTCTTTCTTTCCTTTTCACTCACTCCTCCTTTTATCAATACTTCCCCCTCCTTCCTTCCTTCCTTCTCTTCACCCGCTCCTCATTATCAACACTTCCCTTTCCCTTCCTTCTTTCCTCCCTCCCTTCCTTCCTTCTATCTTCATCTTCTTCTCTCTTTTGTTCCTTTTCACCCACTCTCCCTCCTTGTCCATCCTTTCCTTTTCCTTTCCTTTCTTCCTTCTTCATCTCTTCCTCCTCCTCCCTTCTTTTCATCCACTCGTCTTTATCTTCCCCTTCCAGCCATCCTCATCTTCTCCTTCTCTTTCTTTCCTTCCTTCCTTCTTCTTTTCAACCACTCTTCCTTGTCCTCCTTCCTTCCTTCCCTCCCTCCTACTCCACCTTCCCTTCCTTTACTTCTTCCTTCCTTCCCCTCTGCTTCCTCCTCTCTCTTGTTTTTCTGATTTTTCCCTCTTTGCAATCTCTCTTTCCTAGAGGGGGGCAGAGAATCCTCTACATTCGCAGTTGAGTAACTCCTCGGAGGAAGCTCCTTCCTCAGCCTAACTCCTCCTCCTTCTTCCCAACCTAACTTTCTCCTCCTTCTCTTCTTCCTTCAGCTTACGGCGAGAGGGTTACACGGTCCAGGTGAACGTCAACGACTACCTGGACATCTACTGCCCCCATTACAACAGCTCGGTGCCCGAGGGGCGCATGGAGCAGTACATCCTCTACATGGTGAGCCTGGACGGCTACCAGGCGTGCGACATCACCCATGGCTCCAAGCGCTGGGAATGCAACCGGCCCCGCGCCCCGCACAGCCCCATCAAGTTCTCGGAGAAGTTCCAGCGCTACAGTGCCTTCTCGCTGGGCTACGAGTTCCACGCGGGCCACGAATATTACTACATCTGTGAGTCTTGCCTCTCCTTTTTCCTCGGTGGGATGCGTTTTTCCCTTTGGGTTGCAATCCAAAAACTTATAAGTAACTGATAAAAGCATTTAGCACTTGCGCTTGTTAGACCGCTTCGCAGCCCTCTCTAAGCGGCTGACAGGGTCAGCCTCTTGCCCCCTCCCCCCCCAAACAATCTGGGTCCTCGTTTTACCCACCTCGGAAGGCTGGGTCAACCTTGAGCCTGGTGAGATTCAATCTGCCAAATTGCAGGCAGCCGGCAGTCAGCAGAAGGAGCCTGCAAGTACTGCACTCTAAGCACTGCGCCACCACGGCTCCGTTGATGGCCAAACAGCTGGGCCAGGAAGGGGAGCCCCACCTCTCCTTGTCCAGTCGTGTCCGGCTCTAGGGGGCCGAAGAAGCCAGCATTGTCCGAAGACAGTTTCCACTGTCTTCCACCATCCACAATTGACTTTCCCACCCAAGTGGTACCTCTTTTTCTGCTCGCATTTCCATGCTTTCGGTAGGCAGGAGCCGAGGCAAGGAACGGGAGCTCACCCCTTCGCGCCAAAGCCCCCGGGGTCTCCAACCCAGGCTCTCTGCTTTCCAGCTGGCAGGCTTCAGCGATAAATGCATGCAAAATGGGTCCATCCTGGTTTATCGGCTGGGAAGATTTCACATTACGTCCCAGATTCAGGTTGCGTCATGCAAGACACTAGTTAAATGGGACATTGAGCAATCAAACACTCAATTAAAAGAGGTTTGTCTCCAAACGATAGGTCAATGCCTTGTATATCCCAGTTTGTTAGACCATAGAATGATGGCCTATCTCCGGATAAGGGGCTTCCTGTTGACCGAGTTCAGGCAACCCACTCCCTCCCGGGCTACAGGCAGCCCTCAACTTACGTCCATTTCTTTAATGACCGTTTGAAGTTCCGACGGTGCTGAAACAAGGGACGTATCCTCGGACTTATGACCGTGGCAGCGTCCCCCACGTTGGTGTGATCCAAATTCGGCTAAAATTCGGATGTGTTTGCAAACAGTTCGCAAGGTCTCTTTAGGGTCATGCGATCAGGCTTCCGACAAGCCAAAGGGAGGAAACCGGATTCGCTTAGCGACCGACCCAGTTCCCCGTTGTGGTCGTAGGTCGAGGACTGCCCCGTCATTGACTCCATCGAGGCACAGATGGGCAAGCCAACCTTCAAAAGGCAATCGATTGCATAAACTAGGATCGAGTTCTCGAGGCAGTTTGGCGGCTCAGCTAAGCCGGGGAATATGGCTTTTGTCCACCAGGGGGAGCCCTCGACCAGCCCATCTTTTAGACCTAGCCTTTCTTCCAGTCCTCAACCTTTGGCCATGCGGATTGGTCATAAAGTGAGTTTTATTCCTTCCTCCTCTCACAAAAAAACATTCGAATCCTGCCTCTTGGGGTCCAGATCAGTGGATTCGTTTCACTTAACAACCACAGCAAGGAAGGCTGTAAAAACAGGCCCGATTCGCCCAACCGCCCACTCCTCGCTTAGCGACAGAAATTCTGCTCCCAGCGGTTGGTCGTACGTCGAGGGCTGTCTGCAAACAGCATCCCCACCCCCAAAATCCAGTGTCAAAGCAGCAGCAAAATTCGGCACCGGGGCCAAATCTCTTCATTTCCCTTCCCCGCAGCCCTGCGAGGTAGGTCAGGCCGCCCCCCCTGGCGCCCGACCGTGGGATTTTTTAAACGATGTACAAGCGGTCCTCTGCTTAACGGCCACAACGGAGCCCCCGATTTTCCGTGGCTAAGACTTTGGCGTGCCATTTTGCGGCCTTCCTCGCCCGGGCTGCCGGTGGAGGGAATCTCTGCCGTCGTTAAGCGAGTCGCGCGGTTGCTAGGCGAATCCGGCTTCCGCATTTGGGCTTGGCTCGTCCAAAGAAGATCCCAAACACACACACACACACACAATCTCTCTCTCTCTCTCTGGGGATACAGCGACCGTCATAAATACGAGTCGGTTGGACAAGCGCCTGAATTTTGCTCCGTGGGGATCGCAACGGTGGTAACTCTGGAGGTGGGGCGGGGGGGGCACAATTGCCCCTTTTCGGTACCGCCGTCCCTTCGAAAGGCCGCCGAACGGACGGTCGCAAGTCAAGGACTTCCCGTGCTGTCGAATCAGCTGTCAATCAGGGATCACCAACCCAGGGGGGCAGGGTAACTGAAGGAAGGAAGGAGAAAGGAGAATAACAGAATAACAGAGTTGGAAGGGACCTTGAAGGTCTTCTTGTCCAACCCCTGGCCAAGAAGGAAGGAAGGAAGGAAGGAAGGAAGGAAGGAAGGAAGGAAGGAAGGAAGGAAGGAAGGAAGGAAGGAGAATAACAGAATAACAGAGTTGGAAGGGACCTTGAAGGTCTTCTAGTCCAACCCCTGGACAAGAAGGAAGGAAGGAAGGAAGGAAGGAAGGAAGGAAGGAAGGAAGGAAGGAAGGAATGAAGGAATGAAGGAAGGAAGGAAGGAGAATAACAGAATAACAGAGTTGCAAGGGACCTTGAAGGTCTTCTAGTCCAACCCCTGGCCAAGAAGGAAGGAAGGAAGGAAGGAAGGAAGGAAGGAAGGAAGGAAGGAAGGAAGGAAGGAGAATAACAGAATAACAGAGTTGGAAGGGACCTTGAAGGTCTTCTAGTCCAACCCCTGGCCAAGAAGGAAGGAAGGAAGGAAGAAAGGAAGGAAGGAAGGAAGGAAGGAAGGAGAATAACAGAATAGCAGAGTTGGAAGGGACCTTGAAGGTCTTCTAGTCCAACCCCTGGCCAAGAAGGAAGGAAGGAAGGAAGGAATGAAGGAAGGAAGGAAGGAAGGAAGGAAGGAAGGAAGGAGAATAACAAAATAACAGAGTTGGAAGGGACCTTGAAGGTCTTCTAGTCCAACCCCTGGCCAAGAAGGAAGGAAGGAAGGAAGGAAGGAAGGAGAATAACAGAATAACAGAGTTGGAAGGGACCTTGAAGGTCTTCTAGTCCAACACCTGGCCAGGAAGGAAGGAAGGAAGGAAGGAAGGAAGGAAGGAAGGAAGGAAGGAAGGAAGGAAGGAAGGAAGGAAGGAGAATAACAGAATAACAGAGTTGGAAGGGACCTTGAAGGTCTTCTAGTCCAACACCTGGCCAAGAAGGAAGGAAGGAAGGAAGGAAGGAAGGAAGGAAGGAAGGAAGGAAGGAAGGAAGGAAGGAGAATAACAAAATAACAGAGTTGGAAGGGACCTTGAAGGTCTTCTAGTCCAACCCCTGGCCAAGAAGGAAGGAAGGAAGGAAGGAAGGAAGGAAGGAAGGAAGGAAGGAAGGAAGGAAGGAAGGAGAATAACAGAATAACAGAGTTGGAAGGGACCTTGAAGGTCTTCTAGTCCAACACCTGGCCAAGAAGGAAGGAAGGAAGGAAGGAAGGAAGGAAGGAAGGAAGGAAGGAAGGAGAATAACAGAATAACAGAGTTGGAAGGGACCTTGAAGGTCTTCTAGTCCAACACCTGGCCAAGAAGGAAGGAAGGAAGGAAGGAAGGAAGGAAGGAAGGAAGGAAGGAAGGAAGGAAGGAGAATAACAAAATAACAGAGTTGGAAGGGACCTTGAAGGTCTTCTAGTCCAACCCCTGGCCAAGAAGGAAGGAAGGAAGGAAGGAAGGAAGGAAGGAAGGAAGGAAGGAAGGAAGGAGAATAACAGAATAACAGAGTTGGAAGGGACCTTGAAGGTCTTCTAGTCCAACACCTGGCCAAGAAGGAAGGAAGGAAGGAAGGAAGGAAGGAAGGAAGGAAGGAAGGAAGGAAGGAAGGAAGGAAGGAAGGAAGGAAGGAGAATAACAAAATAACAGAGTTGGAAGGGACCTTGAAGGTCTTCTAGTCCAACACCTGGCCAAGAAGGAAGGAAGGAAGGAAGGAAGGAAGGAAGGAAGGAAGGAAGGAAGGAAGGAAGGAAGGAAGGAAGGAGAATAACAGAATAACAGAGTTGGAAGGGACCTTGAAGGTCTTCTAGTCCAACACCTGGCCAAGAAGGAAGGAAGGAAGGAAGGAAGGAAGGAAGGAAGGAAGGAAGGAAGGAGAATAACAGAATAACAGAGTTGGAAGGGACCTTGAAGGTCTTCTAGTCCAACACCTGGCCAAGAAGGAAGGAAGGAAGGAAGGAAGGAAGGAAGGAAGGAAGGAAGGAAGGAAGGAAGGAAGGAGAATAACAAAATAACAGAGTTGGAAGGGACCTTGAAGGTCTTCTAGTCCAACCCCTGGCCAAGAAGGAAGGAAGGAAGGAAGGAAGGAAGGAAGGAAGGAAGGAAGGAGAATAACAGAATAACAGAGTTGGAAGGGACCTTGAAGGTCTTCTAGTCCAACACCTGGCCAAGAAGGAAGGAAGGAAGGAAGGAAGGAAGGAAGGAAGGAAGGAAGGAAGGAAGGAGAATAACAAAATAACAGAGTTGGAAGGGACCTTGAAGGTCTTCTAGTCCAACACCTGGCCAAGAAGGAAGGAAGGAAGGAAGGAAGGAAGGAAGGAAGGAAGGAAGGAAGGAAGGAAGGAAGGAAGGAGAATAACAGAATAACAGAGTTGGAAGGGACCTTGAAGGTCTTCTAGTCCAACACCTGGCCAAGAAGGAAGGAAGGAAGGAAGGAAGGAAGGAAGGAAGGCAGGCTGAGAAATTCGGATCCAAAAATGAAAAAAAAGCCAAAAAACCACTCCAAAATTTCCAAAAATTCCTCCCTGATTTTCTGCTTTTGGGGGTGGACGACGGTCGGATGGACACACAAACGCACACACACACACACACACACCTGCCAAGATTTCAGCTCTCTGCTTCCCCCCCCCCCAAAAAAAATAATAAAATCCAAAGCTGGAAGGCAATCCAGCCCCCCCCCCTCGTCCTCCATCTGCAGCCGAGCGCCATTGCCGAAAACGCCCCGCCATTCGATTCTCTCTCTCTCTCTCTCTCTCTCCCGTAATTACGCCCCGATCAAGCTGTGAGATTAAACATTTTACTCAAGATCGGGGCGCTGGCTGATCCTCCCCCCCCCCCACTCCTCGCCCCCCTCCCTCCCTTTTGGTCCTCGCGCCCGGATCAATTTGCTAATCGCTGCGAAGACATCGGAGGAGGAAATAAAATATAGTGTGGGGAAGGGGCTGGAAGGGGGAGGATGAGGAGGGAGGTGTGGGGGGAGAGGGGCCGGCTGGCTGGGGAAATATCTGGGAGGTATCCAGGGTGCTGAGTGGGGAGGGGTTGGGGGGGAGAAGGTGTGAGGTCTGCAGGTTGGGCTGGGGAAGAGTGGGTGGCGAAGATGGGAAGGAGGGAGGAAGGGAGGGAGGGAGGGAGGGAGGAAGGGGAGGAGGGAAGGAAGGAAGGAAGGAAGGAAGGAAGGAAGGAAGGAAAAACGATGGATCGGAGGGAGTTAAAGGAGAGAGGAAGGAAGGAAGGAAAAACGATGGATGGGGGGGAGTTAAAGGAGAGAGGAAGGAAGTGGAGGAGGGAAGGAAGAAACCAAGGAAAGGAGAGATGGAGGAAGGAAGGAAATTCCAGACAAATGGCTGGCCATTCGTGATGGGGAAGGAAGGAAGGAAGGAAGGAAGGAAGGAAGGAAGGAAGGAAGGAAGGAAGGAAGGAAGGAAGGAAGGAAAAACGATGGATGGGAGGGAGGAAAGGCGAGAGGAAGGAAAGCAGTGGACGAGGGAAGGAAGAAACCAAGGAAAGGAGGGAGGGACAGAGGAAGGAAGGAAAAAAGAATAGCAGAATAACAGAGTGGGAAGGGATTTTGGAGGTCTTCTAGTCCAACCCCCTGCTCAAGCAGGAGACCCTATCCAATTCCAGACACGTGCCTGTCCAGTCTTTTCTTGAAAACCTGCAATGATGGGGAAGGAAGAGAGGGGAGGGAATGAAGGAGAAAGAAAGAAAGAAAGAAAGAAAGAAAGAAAGAAAGAAAGAAAGAAAGAAAGAAAGAAAGAAAGAAAGAAAGAAAGAAAGAAAGACAAACGATTCTAGTCCTCATTGTTCAAAAGACTGAAGCTTAAAGAAGGCGAGTTTTTCCCCAAACTTGCTCACCCCCCAAGCCAGGAGATTGCGAAATGGGTCCCAGACAGACGACCCCAATGCCGTCCTTCTTCTTCTTCTTGTTTTCCAGCCACTCCGACGCATAGTCACCGCCGGTCCTGCCTGCGAATGAAAGTCTTCGTCTGCTGCCGTTCCCGTGAGTGACCGCTTCCGTTCTCCGTGTCTTCCCCCCTCTCTCGTACCCGAGGCCTGTACTGAACGGAACTCGCCCCGCGAATTGAGAAATCCCCGTCCTTTCCCAAGCCAAACCGCTAGTCCTCAGGAAGGGCTGCGGTTTCTTGTCTTCCCCCACCCCCCTCCCGGGATCCCAAGGCGGCCCTCTGACCCTCGATTACCCGCCTGGGAAATTATATCGTGGCGGGAAGCGTACTCCTTAAGTTTCCGATGCAAAATTGTACATCGCCTGTCACTGAACGATCGCGCCCATCGTGGGGCTTGAACCCGGGGCTTGGGGTCAGGAGGGCAAGCAAAACTTTGCCTGGGAGGGGGTCCTTCTCCTATCCCACCACCCCTGGGAGTAATGCCTTCCACCCTCTCCTGCCCACAGCGTCGTTTTCTGGGGACCGAGCGGTGCAAACTCTGCCACCATTCACTATAGGGCCCGAAGTCAAGATTGAGGATTTGGGTGAGTGTCCACGTAAACTTTGCCCGGGAAAAGTGGGGTGGGGGTGGGGGGCTGGAATTCCCCCCCCCCAACTTCCAAATCATAGCATCCTGCCTCCCTACGGATGGGGTCCCTTGCTGGAAGAGGCTGAGGGAACCTCCCAAATCTTGGAGGCTCTCAAGTCTTCGGATAACTCGCCGCGGCCCACTCCCTACGGGCAACTCGCCGCGAGACAATTCAACGCTGTCTTAACGGGATAACAGAAGTTGGACGGGGACCGTGGAGGTCGTCTAGTCTGACCCCCGGCGCCGTTTTTCAGACCAATGGTTGTCCAACCCCTACTTAAATATCTCCGTGGTTGGGGCAGCCCGCAACCTCTTTTTATCGTTTCATGTGGCGATTTTCGTTTCTGTTGAAATCCTTGTGATGTTTTTTCCACGGGTGGGGTTGAAAAATTTGAGCAACCGGTTCTCTGCCCAGTGGCTGGGTGGACGTGGCCATGGGGCGTGGCCTACTCAACCTCCTGCACCACGGTGGTAGAGGAGTTTTCGCCCTCCCCAGCCTCTGGGAGAACGAAAACAGGCCCCTTTCCGGACTCCTGGGAGGACTGTGTTTTGCCCTCCCAGAACCTCCGCGCGGTCGCCACACTTACCTGGCACGATGAACAAGCCGCGTGGAGACTCAGGGGAGGGGTGGGCGGGGCCAGCCCGTCCTTCCATCTACCAGTTCGGGGGAACCCGATGAAAACTTAGCAAAACGGTTCGCCCGAACCATTCCGTAGTGGCTGAATCTCACGCCTGGCTTTCTCGTTCGGGATTGACTTTCTTTTATGCTTATTGTCATTGGCCACGCTTCTGTCTAAAATGAATCTTAACTTTTGCATTGGTTGAATTGTCCCACGGCGATGCCTTGGCCCTGGCGAGTTGTCTCCCTCCCTCCTTCCGCTCGAAGGTTGGCGCCCCCTATCGCTTGTTCTGTGCGGCGCGGCGACGAGAAACAGCGTTTTGAGCAGGATTGACTGGGGGAAGAGGGCACGACCTCAACTTCCACCTCTGGATTTGTCCCCACGACTGCTTTTTAATCCTCTTTCTCGTTCTCTCCCCAAATACAGATCATTTTAACCCCGAGATGCCCAAATTGGAGAAGAGCATCAGCGGGACGAGTCCGAAATGGGAACATTTGCCTTTAGCCCTGGCGGTGGCTTTCTTCCTCATGATTCTCCTGGCCTCCTAGCTGTGTGGATTGAGAGGGGGAAGGGGCCCAGCAGTAGCCCCCTCCCCACAAGGGCCTGGTCTCCTCCCCAAGGTCTCCTTGGCTGTTGGTTGGCGGACAGAGAGAAACAAACGAAAAGCATATTCACTGTGGAATTTCAGAGCGAGACACACTTGGCTAGGTGGGAAGGGGGTGGCCGAAGAGGACAGCGAGATTTCGTGGGCGTTAAGTCTCCTCCATCCGAATATCATGATCCTTTCCTTCGGCGTCTTTCTCCGCTTTCCACCATGCGCCGAGGAACCACCCTGCTTCAAAAGGGCAGGGTCCAGAATTTATGACAAACAAAAAAACCCTTTTTTTTCCTTTCTCCCCCCCCCCCTTTTAAAAAAAAATATCATTCTGCTATTCCCGAGCGCGACAACTTTATATCGCCGCGCTCGCATCCCTATCGTTCTCTCGTCTTCTCGCCTGTACGAGCGGACAAAACGGGCGGACGTATCTGCAAAATCGTCCTCGTAAGGATTTGGGGAGTGTTGGTTATACGCCTGGCCGTTGGGGGTACAGTTGGATGAATGGGGGGTGGCAGCCAGGGAGTGAGAACCTCCGCTTGTAGAGGGGCGTTGCGCGCCCCCTGGAGCTTTCGACGTCTTGAGATTTTGAGGGCGTCTGCGTCTTCTTCCCCGCCGCGCGTTTCGAGCCCCACGTTGGGCGCCCGATTTTTTGTTTGTTTGTTTGTCGGACGGCGGGGAAATCCTGTACATATCTTGTGTGTGTTCTGTATAGCAGGCAGGCACCCTTATTATCCTGTGTCTATAGATTATATGAAATTGGTCTCGTAAGGGGGAGGGGGGGTTCTTGGCGCAGGACGGGCACCGGCCTGCCTGTCGAAGCCAGAAGTCTTCTTTCTTTTTTTTTCTCTTTTTGGGGGTGGGTGGGTGGGCAGCTCTTCCTCTCTGTCTTCTGTGAAGACCAAACCTATGCAAGCAGCACTGTCACTTTTTTTTTCTTTTGGGGGGGCGGGGTGGGTGGGTATTTGATGGGGGGGGGCATCCGTGGTAAAAGGGCCAGCCAAATCTGTGCGATGGAAAGAAGAAGACGATGGCGATAAAACGGGGCAAAAAAAGTCCAGAAAAAGGCGGCTTATTCGCCTCTACGTGCGTGGGTTGGTTTCGACGGTTTATTATTTTCGTTTCTTTTTTTTCGTTTTGTTTTAATTCTTCTTCAACTTTTTGGGTTTGGGATTGGATTCTTATTGGTATATTTTTTTTGCAGGTTTCTTCCCCCTCTAAAAGAACTTTTGGCTTGTGGTTTTCATATACTTCCTCTTAGTCTATTAAAAAAAAAAATTGAAATAAAAGGCGAAGAAAAGAGAGAGAAAAAATAGCTACGGCAGAGTGGTGCCTTCTTTTCTTTCCCGTCCTGGGGTCTCCGGTGGGTTAGTTATCTAGATCGTCGGCTGATGGGGAGGGGAGAGGGATTGAGAATTTGGGGAGGGGGAGAAATGGGGAGGAGAGCGGGCATGTTTTCATTGGTGACTGTCTCGTTTTCTCCTTCCCTTTCTCCATCCGCCTCTTCTGGTTCCTTCTCTCCCTCTTTTTCTCCTTTTCCTTTCCTTCCTCCTTTCCTTCTTCCTCTTTTCTTTCCTTCCCCTTCTTGTTCCTCTTCCTCCCTTCACTTCTTCTATATCCTTCTTCTTCTTCTTCTTCTTCTTCTTCTTCTTCTTCTTCTTCTTCTTCTTCTTCTTCTTCTTCTTCTTCTTCTTCTTCTTCTTCTTCTTCTTCTTCTTCTTCTTCTTCTTCTTCTTCTCCTTCTCCTCCTCCTCCTCCTCTGCATTTCCATCTTCCTCTTCTTTCTTTCCTTTCCGTTCTGCTTCTTGTTCCTCTTCCTCCTTCACTTCTTCATTATTCTTCACTTCTTCTTCCTCCTGTTCCTCTCCCTTCTTTCATTCTCCTACTCCTCCCTCTCCTCCCCCCAAACTCCAGTGCCTTGTAGCACTGATTTTGTTATCTAGTGAGGTCATGAAATGTCTTCAAGAAAGCAACCAACTTTTTTTCTTCTTCTTCTTCTTCTTCTTCTTCTTCTTCTTCTTCTTCTTCTTCTTCCTCTTCCTCCTCTTCCTCCTTCTTCTTCCTTCTTCTTTTCCTTCTTTTCCTCCATCCCTTTCCTTCTTCCCTTCTTTCTTCCCTTCCCCTTCTCCTATCCCTCCTTCCTCCATTTCCACCTCTTCCTTTTCTTCTTGGTCTCATTCCTTCCCCTTCTTCCCGTGCTTCTTCCTCCCGTTCCTCTCCCTTCTTTCATCCCTCCCCCTTCTTCTTCTTCTTCATTCCTCTTCCTCCTCCACTTCTTCCTCTCATCCCTCTCCCTTTTTATTCCGTCCCTTTCTTCTCTTTCCCCTTCCACTTCTTCCTACTTTTCCTCTCCCCTCTGGAGCCCTGGAAAAGGGACGATCTCCCTCCAAAGTCCATTTCTCCGATGCCCGGAGTGGATTAACCTTCCCTATTAGGTCAAAAGAAACCCCAGAGGCTTGGCCATATTGGCGATGCCAGCGTGAATTATTCAACTCCGCTCGGGCCGGATTCGTTCCGGTCCAGGGTTCAGGATGGAGGCCGAGCTGGTTTCCGCTCGCCTTTTTAACTGGATGGGGAAATGAAATGCCGTTTAGCCGGTGTAATCCGATTATGTCCCTTGCGCTGAATAAATTTGCTTTTGCTCCCCCCTTTTTGGGAGGGGGGAAAGGAACAAAAATGTACCAAGCAGGCTCTTTAACGAGGATTTTGATGCCCTGTGTCAGGAAATCGCTGCTTGGTTTGATTGTGTAGCGCTTAATTGGAAGGAACGTGTCAAAAAACCCGACCGCAAGTTTAAATTCTCTTTCCCCCCCGTCCCCAGCTCTGTGGACCGCTAATCCTTGACTTACAACGATCTGCTTAATGGCCGAAGTTACAACAGCACTGGGAGGAAAAAAGGAGCTACGTGTTTTTCACACTTAACAACCGTGGCCGCATCCCCAGGGGCGAGGGGGATGGGGAGGAACATGGGCCAGTCCTGGGCAAGGCTCGGACGAGGGCTCTGCGTCGGAGGCAGAGAAGGGGCCGAGGCCGCCTGGCATTGATCAGCTGCCTTCGGAGCTGGGCAGCAGTGAGGCAGAGGAGCAGGGGGAGCCTGTTCCCAGTGCTGGAAGACAAGAACAGCTCAGAAATCCCGGTCGGCTTGGGAGTAAAGCCACAGGTGGACGGTGAATGGCGCCTCCCATAGGACATAAAAGAGGAGCGACAGGGGAGTGGAGCTTGCAGGAAACAATCCGTTCGTTCGTTCGTTAGATTTGTTTCAGGAGTGTGTAGATCTGTCCGTGAATCTCAGAGACTCTGTGCCCAAGTCTTTCCATGCACGGCACCTCGTTTGGGAAAATATTGGCAGCTCTCCAAGCTAGATAAGGTCTGTGGTCATGAATACTCCTTTGAAAGCCTGTTTGCCAGGCCTTTAATGAGTGCGAAGGAGAGAAATTCGCATTCGTTTCATGCTTTTTTGGGGGGAAGTCCCGCTCAGAACAAATTCGGATGCTTGACAACTGGGGCAAGGAACGGGCGCTCCCTCCGTTACGCGGCGCTGGGGATTCGAACCGCCGACCCTTCCGATCGACCTTTTTTCCCTCCCGACCAGCCGAACCCAAACCCTGCAACCCTACACAATGGGGTTCGCTGCGAAGGGTAGCGCCTGGGACCGGCGAGGGTAGTTCCCCCAACTCTACTCCGGAGGCGAGACGGCAGGATCGGTGGGAGAGATGACGACGGAGGGCCGCGGGGACGGATCTGTCTCGGCTGCAGCTCTGACCTGGCGGGAAACCCCAGTTCCCGGCAACTTTTCCTACGACACACAAAACAACCGTCACCTTTTATTTTCGCCCCCGTGGGGCTCGTTGAATCACCAGCAGTCTGGAATGGTTCAGCCATAACCTTTTGCACCAAGGTTTGGAGACGGAGGCGAAGGGTGGTGGGGAGTGGAGCCCGACGTGTCTCCGGGGCGTTTAGGGGCTGATGCAATCCGTGTCCGGCTCCTCGGCCTCGTTCCGTCGTCCAGGGACGGCTCTTCGGGCCGTACGACAACGTTGGGAGGTCGGGCGTTGAGTTTTTAGAGCCGCGATGGGCGAAGCTGTGGCACGACTGCCAGAGGTGGCCCCGCAGAGCCCTCGCCAGATGCTCTTCTGGTTTCCGGCCCGGGAAAACCAAGGCCGTTTCCAGGCTGTTTCCAGCCCGTTTTACGGGCCAAAAACAGACATGCACTCACCAGCCAGCTGGTCTGCAGGGCTGGAGGGGGGAGGAACGGGTCGGGACACGAAGCCTCGATTCGAACCCGTGACCTGCCCTTTCCACCCCACTCGAAATTGAGACGACGACAACAGCGGATTTGAGAGTCCCAACAGCTCCCAAGAGACGCAAGTTAGAGCTTGCCCAGTTTGGGCAGATGCTGACCGGACTGGTCGGACTGGTCTTGGGAATATAAACAAGCGCAGCCGACCAATGGGAGGGTTTGTGTGTGTGTCTGTGTGACTGTGTCTCATCTCTGCTCTCCTCCAATAAGTAGAAGAAAGTGGGGGGACAGATTTGGGGTGCTCTAGCCCCCCCCTTTGCCCACCTCCAAAGCTCCCGGTTTGAACCCCGAGTGGAGATGCTAACGTGACCCAGAATGAATCGTGAATTTGGAGGAGATGCTAATAGGTGGGTTTTTTGGGGGGGTGGGGGTTTTTTGGGGGGGTGGGGGAGAAACAAATGAGGACCCCCATTTTTCCACACCACCCCCCTAAGAATCTCCAACCTGAGCGGTTTTTCCCCACGCCCTACAAGCTAAAAAAATGGGGGGCCCATATGTTTCCCCAGATCAATTGTACGCCCTGAAGGGTCACCGCGGGGTCATCTAGTCCAACCCCACCTCCCTTCAGCATAAATATATCACAAGTTGAGAACTAGCTGTAAAAGAAAGAATAACAGATAATGGATGAACAGAGTTGGAAGGGACCTTGCAGGTCATCTAGTCCAACCCCCTGCCCAAGCAGGAGACCCTACATCGGCCTCTACCTAGGATCGAACTCACAACCTTTTAACAGGTGAACAGAGTTGGAAGGGACCTTGCAGGTCATCTAGTCCAACCCCCTGCCCAAGCAGGAGACCCTACATCTGCCTCTACCTAGGATCAAACTCACAACCTTTAACAGGTGAACAGAGTTGGAAGGGACCTTGCAGGTCATCTAGTCCAACCCCCTGCCCAAGCAGGAGACCCTACATCTACCTAAGATCGAACTCACAACCTCCTGATTGGGAGGCGAGAGCTCCACCTCTAAAAAGATGAATTTGACATTCGTTGGGTCTGCAGCACAGCAGATCCCCCCCCCCGATGTGGGGGGGAAAGGCACTCTGTCCATGCTCAGGAGCTTCCCACCTTGGCCGTACCAGGAGGGAAGCCATCTTGAAACCGGCTCGAGTTGACGCCGGGCTGGTTGTAACAACCTTTGATCGGACGTGCGCTTTGAACCGTCGAGCCTGGAAATCAATACATCATGTTTTTCCACACACCCCCGTTGAGCTCACCTACACCACGTTGTAAATATAGTACAAAGGGTGTAAAGCTGAGCGTGCTTACTCGGGAGGTTGCATGTGACTGTTTACAAGAGGGTTCCCAGGTGCCAACCTCACCTTTGCCTTGGCACCTTTGCCAAGGGTCAAGGCTGACGTAATCCCTCTCGGTCTGCCGATGGGCCCTGCTCTCCCTTCTGACAGACAATTCCTCGTCTTACGTCCAAAACCGGGGAGGGACGGGGCAGAATTGCCGTGGTTAAGCAAGGCACGGTGAAATAAGTCGTGCCCCATTTTCACCAGCTGCAAGATAGACCAGTAGTGCCGCAGACCCAGTGATTTTATCAGCTGGGGGGGAGGAGAATTCGGCCCCCCTGGTGGGATTTTTCTGTCCATGCGTTGACCACGTGGGGTGCTTTTTAAAACCCTTCAAGACGCCAGTCATTTCCTGTGATCTTCTTGGGCTGCTTTTGTTCTTGCCTCGGCTGGGAAGATCACCTCCTGGTGCCCTTTCCTCCACTGAGAGGGGGAGAGAGAGAGCAGAGAAAAAAGAGAAACAGAAAAAAGAGACAAAGACAGAGAGAGAGAGAGAAAGACAGAGAGAGAGAGAGAGAGAAAAAGAAAAGAAAGACAGAAAAAGAAAAAGAGAGAAACACACACAGAGAGACGGAAAGACAGAAAGAAAGACAGAGAGAAACAGAAAGACACAGAGAAAGAATGAAACAGACAGAAACAGACAGAAACAGAAAGAAATAAAGAGAGAAACAGAGAGAAAGAGACAGAAACAGAAAGAGAGAAAGACACACAGAGAGAAAGAAAGAAAGAAAGAAAGAAAGAGAGAAACAGAAAGACAGAAATAGGGAAAGAAAGAAAGAGAAAGAAAGAAAGAAACAGAAACACAGAGAGAAAGAAACAGAGTGAAACAGAGACAGAGAAACCGAAAGAAATAAAGAGAAACAGAGAGAGAGAGACAGAAAGAAAGAGAGAAACAAAGACAGAAACAGGGAAAGAAAGAAAAACAGAAACCCAGAGAAAGACACACAGAGAGGAACAGAGAAAGAAAGAAAGAAAGAGAAACACAGAGAAACAGAGAGAGAGAGAGAGAGACAGAAAGAAAGAAAGAAAGAAAGAAAGAAAGAAAGAAAGAAAGAAAGAAAAGCACAGAGAGAAACGGATAGGGAGAAATAAATGAAAGAAAGAAAAAGAAAGAAAGAAAAAGAAAGAAAGAAAGAAAGAAAAAGAAAGAAAGAAAGAGGGGGAATTTTCAAGAGGGCACCGAAGGGAGTTTCCAAAAAGCACCTTTCTTTTTTTTAAGAAAGGGAATTCACGTTGCATTTTAAAGCCCACCCTCCCCTAACCAAACAACGGCTTTCTATACAAATGCACAGGTACACATCTCACACACACACACACAATATATATATATATATATTTCCCTTTTCATTCCTGGTTGATGATCACACCTTCCCCTGATTCTCGGCTAGCCACGTGGCCGGCTGATTTCCCCTTTTCCCTCCCTCCATGCGGGACGTGTCAAAACTCCTGAAACTTGTAACCTGAGTCATAAATTGGGTTATCGCCTTTTATTTTATTTTTCCTTTTTAACACAAGGTCACACAACTTTGATTTCAACACGGGGGAACGCTTGCACGAAAGCCTTCCACACACACACCCCTGGCCCCTCCACAAAGGGCTGTAATTTGAGGACTAGAGCCTTTAGGCACACAACTTGTCCTTGACTTATGGCCACGGCGGAGCCCAAACTCCCATCGCTGAGCGAGACGTCAGTAAACTGCGCCCTGTTTTACAACAGCTTCCTTGCCACCCTTCGTTCTTAAGCGAATCCTCCAGAGGTCGCCCAGGCGTTAAGTGAATCGGGCTTCTTCCCACAGACTTTGCTTGCGAGTCGGTCGCTAAAGGGGATCGCGTATCCACAGCAACCGTCATCGATCCGAATGGGTGTCCGAGCAGCTGAATCTTGACACAGCAGCGGTCCTCTGCTGTGACTCGCTGACCGTCGCCGTATCTCTGAACGGTCCCTAAACGAACGATTGTAAGTTTGTTTCCCACGGATAGAGAAGGACATCATTGTTATTTCTTTTATTTTAATATTTGGGTCTGGCTTCCAGATCGTAAGACGATTCAATACATTTTGAATGCCGCAGGGGCTTCCCCCACATAGCCCCCACCCCAAATCTCCCCACCCCAAAAAACCCCCACCCCAAATCTCCCCATTGCAAATCCCCCACCCCAAAATCCCCCCACCACAAACCCCCACCCCAAATCCCCCCACCCGAAATCTCCCCACCCCAGAGTCCGGGTGGTGGTGGTGGTGGGGAAATTCGCTTCCCGCAGCCCGCTCTCTGGCATCGCCGCTCGCTGTTGACACACAACTCAGGGGTATGTTGTGCGTGCAACATTAGCCACAATCAATGGCCCATTATGGGGTAAAGCAGAGTCCGCTGTCAAAATAGCCTCCTTTTTCCCCCCTTTGCTCTGGCCGGCTGGGAAAGAAATCCGATTCCCCAGTGGGTCTTGAACAGCTGGGAGGAAGCACAAGGCTAAATAGACAGGCTTTCTGTTTTGCTTCAATCCGGGTAGTCCTCGCTTTACGACCAGAACGGAGCCGGCAATGTCGGTCGCTCGAGGGAGACGTTGGTTAAATAGCAACAGCACTAAGACTTACCTACGGCGTCTGCAAACCCCCTTCTCTGAGGCCTTTACAAAGTCTTACCTATTTGGACCCCGACAATCTGGGTCCTCGTTTTACTGACCTCGGAACGACGTAAGGCTAGGGCAACCTGGAGCCGGTTGAGATCGAACTCTTGACGGTTGGCATAGTTAGCCTGCAATGCTGCATTGTGATCACTGGGAATGAAGGAAGGAAGGAAGGAAGGAAGGAAGGAAGGAAGGAAGGAAGGAAGGAAGGAAGGATTGAACTCCTGACAGTGGGCAGAATTAGCCTGCAATGCTGCCTTCTAACCTCTGTGCCACCAGGGCTCCTTAAGTGAGTTTTTTGCTCCATTTTACGGCCTGTTTTGCCACAGTTGTTAAGTGAATCTTAGTTTCCCCATTGACTTGGCTTGTCTGAAGGCCGCAAAAGTGACCCAGGGATACTGCAACGGTCATAAATTTGAGTTAATTGCTGAGCATCACAATTTTGACTATGGGGATTATTATCCTTCCTTCCTTCCTCCTTTCTTTCCTCCCTCCCTCCCTCCTTCCTTTTTCCTTCTTTCTTTCCTCCTTCCTTCCTTCTTCCCTTCTTCCTTCCTTCCTTTTTCTTCCCTTCCTTCTTTCCTTTTTCCTTTCTTCCTTCCTTTCCTTCTTTCCTCCCTCCCTCCTTCTTTCCTTCTTCCTTTTTTCTTTCCTTCCTTCATTTCTTCTTACTTACTTCCCTTCTTCCTTCCTTCTTCCTTCCTTTCCTTCCTTCTTTCCTCCCTCCCTCCTTCTTCCTTCCTTCTTCCCTCCATCCTTCTTTCCTTCTTTTCTTCTCCCCTTCTTCCTTTTTTCTTTCCTTCCTTCATTTCTTCTTCCTTCCTTCCCTTCTTCCTTCCTTCCTTCCTTTCCTCTTTCCTTCTTCCTTCCTACCTTCTTTCCTTCCTTTCTCCTTCCTTCCTTGGTCTGAACCGCTCCAGGGTTTCCCGCTTGAGCGGGGGGGGGGGTGCGGCGCGGTTGGACTAGAAGACCTCCAAGGTCCCTTCCTGGCTCTCGTTGCTCTCTTAGGGACCAACTTAGCTGTCCCACTTAGCAACAGAAACCTTGGCCCTCAACCTCCGGCCGTATGCCGAGGACTCCCCGCCCATTGGCATCTTCCCAGCCTCGCCTGGGGGGGGGGGGGGGTGAGATTTCTCGTGAAAAGTTGCAACGCGACAACCTTGAAATTCTCACCTTCTGCACAACACCGAGTGTGTTGCCTCTGCGTGATAACAGGCTGTAAACAAGAGTTCAACAAGGCCTGTAACACAAAGCCATTGTTTGTTTGAGCCTGGTAAATCTTTGCCCAGAGGTGGCAAGGTGGGGAGGGGACACACAAGAACCCCCCCTCCCTGGGGGTCAAAGTCTATTCCAGGTGATTTTTGAAGGAGAGTTCCTCTTTGGGAAGGGAGGGGCTGTGTGTGTGTGTGTGTGTGTGTGTGTGTGTGTGTGTGTGTGTGTGTGTGTAGGTGGGGGGGGCTTTTCCTTGTTTCTTGTGGAATAACCATGATTAAGAGGGGGGGGGGGTTGTTGGGATTCCCGGAGGAGGTTTTTGCTGCAGGCCAAGGTTTAAGCTTGCAACCGATTGTTTAAACTGGGATGAACTGGGATTAACGCGAAGGAGATGAAAAGGATGGAGGGGGGGGAGGGGGGAGGAGGGGGACTGGGGGGTCCTTGGTGCTCTCTGAGCTGAGCTGTTTCCTTGCAGACGTTTCACGACCCAGCTAGGTAGCAGCATCAGTGCTGGAAGGGAGAGGGGTTTGCAGAGAGGAGGAGGAGGAGGAGAAGGAAGAAGAAGAAGGAGGAGGTGGAGGAGGAGGAGGAGGAGGAGGAAGAAGAAGAAGAAGAAGAGGAGGAGGAGGAGGAGGAGGAAGGAGGAAGAAGAAGAAGGAAGGAGGAGGTGGAGGAGGAGGAGGAGGAGGAGGAAGAAGAAGAAGAGGAAGAAGAGAAAGAAGAAGAGGAGAAAGAAGAATGAAGAAGAGGAAAGAAGAAGACTAAGAGAAAGAGAAGAAGGGGAGGAGGAAGGGGAGGAAGAAGAAGGAAGAAAAGAAGAGGAGGAGGAAAGTGAGGAGAAGGAGAAGGAGCAAGAAGAGGAAGAGGAGGAAGAAGAGGAGGAGGAGAAAGGAGGAGGAGGAGCTGATTAATTGTTCTAATTAATCTCTCTTCCTCCCTCCCTCCCTCCCTTCTTGTTTTCCTTCCTTCCTTCTTTCCCTTCAAATTCTCCCCCCTCCCTCCCTTCCTGTTTTCCTTTTCCCTTCCTTTCTTTCATTCTTCCCTTTTCTTTCACTTTTTCTTTCCTTCTTCTTTCCCCCCTTCCTTCCTTCTCTTTCAGTCACCCTTTCCTTTCTTTCTTTCTTTCTTTCTTTCCTTCCCTTCCTCATTTATTTACCTCCCCTCCACTCCCTCTCCCCTTCCACCCATCCATTTCTTTTTTCCTTCCTCCCTCCCTCCCTCCCTTCCTTCTTTCCCTTCAAATTCTCCTTCCTTCCTCTCTTCCTCCCTCCCTTCCTGTTTTCCTTTTCCCTTCCTTTCTTTCTTCCCTCCCTCCCTTCCTTTTCTCCTTTCAAAACCCACCCTTCCAAAACCCTGGGGTGGTTTTTAGGAAAAAGACCCCTCCCTTCCCAAAAAAACCCACCCCAAGTAGGGGAGAATCTATATAGGGGTTGTTTTCCTTTTCATCCTCTTTTCTTCTGGCGTCCCAGTGCAAAGGGCCGTCTGTGTCCCAGTCCAACACCTGGCTTGCCGGCTGTGTTGTGTTGATGTTTTCCCCGGAGAGCTGCCTTGGGATCTCCTTCCCCACATATTATCCGGGGTGGGGGGGGGGGAGAAGAAGCCAGACTGGGGCGGACGCAGGCCCCTGCATGCTCAGGCTCCCTTCTTCCAAATGCGTGTCCCTGCCTGTCTACTGGCGCACAAAATTTTCCCGCAAAACACACAACTGGTGTGTCGCACCTCTGTGTAAACAGCCCACCTGGCTCAGGCCGCCACCACCACCACTCTTGAAATATTAGAGCTGCTCTTTTTCTCCCGGTTCATTTCCGAGAGAAGGGGGTCCTTCACTTGCAATTGTTCGTTTAGTGACCGAGGTTACAAGCGCGGAGAAAACGACGTAAGTTAGGATCCAATTCTCACCCTGAAATCCGTGGCGAATTATACTTGGGATTCCCCTGTCTCAGCTGATCAGGATAGAACCGGTGGTCTGGTGGCAATTACAACTGCCTCGCATGTAATACTTCCCTGGTTCGAATCCCAGGAAGGGCATGGCTAGCTGATGGGAGCTAAAAAGCTCGAAATAGATCTATCCTAGTCTCCCGGATTTATTTATTGATCAGCTCAAAACCTAACCTATATATATAAAAAATCATACAACGGAATTCTTGGCTTTCTGTCTAGATGGTCTCTGGTGATGAGCCGAAAGGCAGAAAAGGAAACAGTATGCTTCCTCCCTTAATTGGGGCCTTAACAGGGTGTTGTGGAAACAATTATATATATAACCAAAGACCTATGTATGTATGTATGTATGTAGGTATGTATGTATGTATGTATGTATGTATGTTAGTTTTTATGAGCTGATCAATAAATTTAAATTTGAGTATATATATATATATATATATATATATATATATATATATATATATATATATATATATATATATATATATATATATATATATATATATATATATATATATACTATATGCTCTTTTTAAAAAATTGCAATTCTATTCTCCGTTCCCTAAAGATCCACCTTTGTGTGCTTTCCAAATTCCGCACAGAGGTTTCGCAGCAAAATTCGGCGCCGATTCTTAGTCCCCTAACGTGACATACACACCTAATTATTCACAGCTAATTAATGATGTTTTGCAGAGCGGTAACCTCCATGAATTTTTTAAAACCTCAGCTTTCTTTTTTCTTTTTTTTTAATTCCCCGGCATTAATTTCTTTTCTTTTCCTTTTCTTTTTAAAAATATTTTAAACCCTCCTCTCTCTCTCTCTCTCTCTCTCTCTCTCTCTCTCTCTCTCTCTCTCTCTCTCTCTCTCTCTCTCGGTGCCTTATCTCCCTTCTTCCAAGTGTTCAATTAAAAAGAATATATTAAAGAGGCAAGAGAACAATGAGGATGCCTGATGGGCTAATTTTGAATACAATCACACGGTTGTAATTCCGGGCATAAATATCCCTATTAATTTCCGACTCTCCAGCCGAAAAATTCGGGCTTTCGTTTTATTCTTTCTCCTTTCCATTTTTTTTTTGAGTCCTTTATGTTTTGCGTCTCTGACTTGGCGGTTTATATTTCGTTTTGAGTTATTTATACGTGGTTTTAGGACGGGGTCCTCGGCTTACGGAGCCCCCAATTCCTGTCGTTGAACGAGACCATCCTGAAACGACATTGGCTTCCATTTTCTGTTAAGCGAATTGTCCCGCTGGTTGAGCGAGCCACGCAGTTGTTAAGCGAATCGGGCTGAACACCTGGGCGCCAAAGGCGATCACGAGACCCCAGGGACGGCGTCACAAATACGAGTCAGGGTCCGAAAGTTGATTTTCGGGACACCCCCTCCCCCGCAACGGTCGTTAAGTGTGAAAAACGGTCGTAGGTCGCTATTTCCCCGCTCCCCCCCAGTGCCGTCGTAACTTTGAACGGTCCCTAAGTGAGCTGTTCTGAAGTGGAAGGTGGCCTGTAATTCTATGCGAGGTCGTCATTGTTTTAGTTGAGATAGAAGAACCGAAGGGACACCCCGAGGTCATCTAGACCAGAGGTCCCCCAACCTTTCGGGCCTAAATTCGTAATTTTAGATCCCGCGGACCGCGAATACGACCTGCCTAATTACCGCCTGAGTGGGTGTGGAAAGGTAGTCATGTGACTGGGTGGGCGTGGCCAACTCGATGTCACTCACGCCTCTACTCGCCCCTCCTCGCCTGCCCACCTGGGCTCCTTAAGGCCCCCAAGAGGAAGCCATTGCCGGAGCTAAGCAGCCCCCAGGAGGAAGAGTTGGCAAAAGAGCTCAGTTCGAATTGGATCTGGCCGAGAAGGAGGCTCAGGAGAAGCCCCTCACTGAGGACTAGGAGCATGGGCTTTCCAAGCAGAGGGAAGGCCTGGGGGAAGGCAAGGCCAGGTGCCTGGAGGCTCAGAGGGGCTGAGATGGTCAGCCAGTTCCAGGCCAGGATGCCGCCCCACTGGAACGAGGCCCTCCGGCTCTTCGCTTCCCTCCAGCCTTCGCCGGAAGCCCCCCACCAGGAGACCCCAAGTCACAATCTCTGCCCCCCTCCGACCCCCACGAAAAGACCCCAAAGGAGGAGACTCCCTGCAGCAACACAAGCGTCCATTGCACGTCTCCATCCCAGGGGCCGTAGGTTGAGGACCCCCTGATTGCGTGCCACTCACAAAAGGCAAATATTTTCTCTGCGGACCACCAAACTTTTCTCGCGGAGCCTCCCAGTTGGTGGCCCCCTGCTCAGGTTTTATTTTCCTTCTTATAATAATAATAATAACAAATTTAATTTATAGACCCCAAAGGGGACTCGGGGCGGTGCACAGGGAAATTAAAAAACCGTAGAAACATAAATACACAATAAATATATACAATCTGATGAAACCATTCATCCCTGCGCTAAAAACCCTAAAATCTTAAAAGCTAAACCCCTTAAAAAGCCAATTCAAACGATTTATATATGCAAACTCAAAAGGCTGGAGGTAGGTTAGGCCTTCTTCTCTCAGCGGGCTTCCCAAGGCTTTGGAAGAGTTTGCCTTCTGGCTTTTCTCTTTTATTATTCGTCTGTTATTTGTTTGGGAAGGTGTGCGAGGAGCTATTGTTTTCTTGTCTCTCTCTCTTTCTACACACCTCTCTCCAAGTGGCTCCTGTTATCAGGCAGCAACTTTTGTGTGTCTTTGCCAAATAAACTTTGTGCTGTTGTCTGATTGGGATGGAAAACCCTCTGCTTGTTATTATTTTCCTGGGATGGGTCTAGACGTGAGACGCTAGCGAATCGCCGAAAAACCGCAAGGGAAAAACATGAAACAAGAATAAAAATATCAATAAGGCTAACGTAACTCTCCTGCTCAACTCCCCTTAGGGCTGGCTGGAGATGGGAATTGTAGTCCCTGCACATTCCCCAAAGCTGAGGGGGGAGGGGAGAGGGCCGAATAACAATATGATAAGGGTTGGGAGGGAGCTTGGAGGTCAACTAGTCCAGTCTCTTCTCGAAAGCCTGCAGGGATGAAGCTCCTTCCAAAGGCAACTTCTGTCCCACTGAATATAGAAGAACAGAGTTGGAAGGGACCTTGGAGGCCTTCTAGTCTGACCCCTGCTCACAATACAGAATAATAAGAGTTGGAAGGGACTTTGGAGGTCTTCTAGTCTGACCCCTGCTCACAATAGAGAATAATAAGACTTGGAAGGGACTTTGGAGGTCTTCTAGTCTGACCCCTGCTCACAATACAGAATAATAAGAGAGTTGGAAGGGACCTTGGGGGTCTTCTAGTCTGACCCATGGTCACCATACAGAATAATAAGAGTTGGAAGGGACCTTGGAGGCCTTCTAGTCTGACCCCTGCTCACAATACAGAATAATAAGAGAGTTGGAAGGGACCTTGGGGGTCTTCTAGTCTGACCCATGGTCACCATACAGAATAATAAGAGTTGGAAGGGACCTTGGAGGCCTTCTAGTCTGACCCCTGCTCACAATAGAGAATAATAAAAGTTGGAAGGGACTTGGGGGTCTTCTAGTCTGACCCATGGTCACAATAGAGAATAATAAGAGTTGGAAGGGACTTTGGAGGGCTTCTAGTCTGACCCATGGTCACCATACAGAATAATAAGAGTTGGAAGGGACCTTGGAGGTCTTCTAGTCTGACCCCTGCTCACAATAGAGAATAATAAGACTTGGAAGTTACCTCGGAGGTCTTCTAGGTTGACCCCTGCTCACAATAGAGAATAATAAGAGTCGGAAGGGACTTTGGAGGTCTTCTAATCCAATCGACTGCTGGGAATACAGAATAAGAGCTGGAAGGGACCTCGGAGGTCATCTAGCCCAACCCCCTGCTCCAGCAGGAGACCCTGCGCCCTTCGGTCCAGTCTCTCCTTAAAAAAGCCCCCAGGGATGGAGCAGCACCCCACAACTTCTGAAGGAGGAGCCCCCTCCCCCCCAACTCCTGCTGAGCCGCCTTTCCCACTTTAAAAGGGGCACCCAGAGGTCCTCTAGCCCAACCCGCTGCTCCTGGAAAGACGAAGGAAAGCGGTGTGTGTGTGTGTGTGTGTGTGTGTGTGTGTGTGTGTGTGTGTGTGTGACTTGTTTGGCACTTGCGGTCTAGGGCCCCGGAGGGGACGGGGGGGGGGGGAGGCGGGAGCCGGCTGCCTGGCGCTCGCCCAAGGCAAGGCGTCAAAGCCGCGGCCGCCGCTTGGGGTCAGCGCTCTCCTTCTCTCGTTCAACGCCCGCCCAGCCCAGGGGCGGCGCCCTCCGCCCAGTACTTAAGCCGGGGCTGGGACGGCTCGCTCGGCTTAGGAGAGGCAGCCAGCGCGGCACGGAGCGAAGGCGGGAGCGCCCCAGGCCGAGCGAGCGAGTCTGAGCTGGTGCGCGCCGTCGGAGAACGCGGAGAGTAGAAGCAGGAGAGAAAGAAGGAAGGAAGGAAGGAAACAAGCAGGCAGAAAGACAAGAAGACAGGAAAGAAAGAAAGAAAGAAAGAAAGAAAGAAAGAAAGAAAGAAAGAAAGAAAGAAAGCCAGCAGAAAGGAAGGAAGCTAAGAAGGGAGGGAGGAAAGAAAGAAAGAAAGAAAGAAAGAAAGAAAGAAAGAAAGAAAGAAAGAAAGAAAGAAAGAAAGAAAGAAAGAAAGCCAGCAGAAAGGAAGGAAGGAAGCTAAGAAGGGAGGGAGGAAAGAAAGAGGGAAGGAAGGAAAGAAGGAAGGAAAGAAGGACGGAAAGAAAGAAGCAAAAAGGAAGGAAGGAAAGAAAGAAGCAAGCCAGCAGAAAGGAAGGAAGCTAAGAAGGGAGGGAGGAAAGAAAGAAAGAAGAAAAGAAAGGAAGGAAGGAAGGAAGGAAGCAAAAAGGGAGGAAGCCAAGAAGGAAGGAAAGCAAGAAAGCAGAAAAGAAGGAAAGAAAGAAAGAAGGAAAGAAAGAAGCAGAAAGGAAGCAAAGAAGGAAAGAAAGAAGCAGGCAGAAAGGAAGGAAGGAAGGAAAGAAAGAAAGGAGGGGGCGAGACTGCGGACCGATGGGTCTCCCACCGTGGATCCCCCTCCTCGCTTTCTTCTGCCTCCTGCGCCTGGTGACCGGACAGAGGCACACGGTTTTCTGGAACAGCACCAACCCCAAGTGAGTTGCGTATGGGGAGGGGGGGCAACTCTGTGAGAGATGGGGAGGGGGCGCAGGGCAGCCTCTAGTCCCGGAGGGGCAGAAGCCCCCCAATTAGGCGCCCTCCAGGCTGCCTCCTGCGCGCAATGGAGAGAGAGAGAGAGAGAGAGGCGCACGCGGGGCGGGAGAGACCCTCGCTTAGACCCCCTCCTCTTCTCTCTCCCCCCCTTCCCGGAGGGGGGGGGGAAACGGGGGTCTCCGGTTTCAGCCGAGGCCCCTCTCTGGCTTCGCCCGCGCGGCCACCCAGCTGGCTTCCAGACCCGCAGACCCCAACCCCTAAAAAAAAAGGATCCGTGCGTTTTTTTAGCTGCGCTTGGGCTTCCGAAGCGAGCCCCCCCCCGCCTCAATTGAGACAGGCCGGGGCAAAGGAGCCGGGTAGCCTTTGGGTAACCCCCCCCTCCCCAGTTTCCTGCCGAGGGGAGAAGGGTCGTTCTCCCCCCTCCCTTCAAACCAGACACCCCCCATCACATCCCCACCCGCTTCCAAAGTCAAAAGGCGTCCGATATCCTCCTGTTTTGGGGTGGCACCCCCCAAACCGGGTCCTTTAAACCCCGGGTGCCCGCTCCAAAGCCGGCTAGTGTATGTATTGGTGCAAATTTGCACACTTGCACGCCCCTCTCCCTCTTGGCTGATCTCCCCCACACCCAAAACGACCTACCCTGCGTCTCTCTCTCTCTCTCTCTCTCTCTCTCTCTCTTTCTTTCTCTCTTCGCTGGCATTTCGCTGTTGAAAGTTAGACACACGTCCCAAACAAACCTTGATGGACAGCTGGAGGGGGGAAGGTTCCCTTCCTGAGCTGGGCAAGCCAACTCGGTGGGCAGGAAAGGCCCAGAGAGAGGGGAGTGGGTGCGTTATTGGGCCGGTGGGGGGCCCTCTCTCCCTCTCTCCCTTGCCAGAGGAGAGAACTTGTAAACAGTCAGTGTGTAGGCCTGTCTTGGCACCTGGCCCACACCTGACGGGCGTGAATCAGGAGAGGGAGAGAGAGAGGCTTGGTAGGAAGGGAGTGGGCAGTGCCAGTTGTGACTGCTTTTATTATTATTATTATTACTCTTACTACATTTATCTGCCACCTTTTGGCTGCCCTGTCGCAGTTCCTCGGACGCTGTGCCACCTCGCCCCTTCCTACTAACCATCCCTGCCATCTCTCCAAATGTCCTCTTGAAAGCCAAAAACTCCTTTCCAACCAGCTTTCCTTTCAACCCTGGGCAGGCCAGCCTGGAGCGGCTTTCCAGTGGCCCGGAGTTCCGACAGCTTTCTTTCTCTTCCCGAGAGGTCGTTCGGCTGCGAACCTGCCTGGGAGAGCCAGGCGTGCTTACCTGGGGTGCTGAATTGGGGTGGGGTGGAGTTTGGACCCGGTTAAAATGTGGGGCGGGGGAGTTAGGACTCTGCATGGGGGGTGGGAGCGATTTAATTGGGGTGGGAGGATCGAGACAGAAGGAAAGGGAGAGGTGCTTGCCTTCCTCCGGAGGTGCTCTGATTTTGGGGTGATGCAACTGTGGAGGCGCGCCCCTGAGCATACGGCGAGCGCAAAAGTGGTGGGCTGTTTGCGGAGGTCTCTGGCACAGGGAGGGTTAAACAATCTTGTTTTTGCAGAGGTTGTTTGGCTCCGCGCAGCACCAACCGGGGGCAGCTGCGTCCTGTTGTGCGAGCCTCAAGGCTGGGGGCTCTCCAGGTGGTCTCCACTCCCCCTCCAGGTCCTGGTTGTTTTTTCTTTGCAACCAGCCATATATTTCTATGTTTTGGAATAGTTTTCATTCTTCCCACTCCTCCGTTTCCGCCTGTTTTTCCCTCCCGGTGAAATTCTTAGCAGGCCGCCAGACTACACAACCCCTGCTCCTCTGCCATTGAGCGGAAAGCAGGGAGGTGAAGGCATTGGGTGGTTTATTTATTTGTTCCATTTATTTGCCGCGCATCGATCGTGTCGACTCTGGAGTAAGCGAGGAACTACGGGTTTGAATTCTCCCAAAAGCTGACTTGGTGATTTGAAACCGGCCTACCTCTCTCAGAGATGTTGTTTGGGTGTGGGGAAACTGGTCGAAGGAACGTTGAACAGAATATCAAGAGTTGGAAGGGGCCTTGGAGGTCTTCTAGTCCAACCCCCTGCTCAAGCAGGAGACCTGATACCATTCCAGACAAATGGCTGTCCAGTTGCTTCTTTTTTAAAAAAAACCAGTGATGGGGAAGGAAGGAAGGAAGGAAGGAAGGAAGAAAGGAAGGAAGGAAGGAAGGAAGGAAGAGCAGAATAAGAGAATAACAGAGTTGGAAGGGACCTTGGAGGTCTTCTAGTCCAACCCCCCCTGCTCAAGCAGGAAACCTTATACCAGTCTGGATAAGGGGTTGTCCAATCTCTTCTTGAAAACCCCAGTAATAGGAAGGAAGGAAGGAAGGAAGGAAGGAAGGAAGGAAGGAAGGAAGGAAGGAAGGGCAGAATAAGAGAATAACAAAGTTGGAAGGGACCTTGGAGGTCTTCTAGTCCAACCCCCTGCTCAAGCAGGAAAACATATACCATTCGGCATAAGTCTTTGTCCAATTTCTTCTTGAAAACCTCCAGTGATGGGAAGGAAGGAAAGAAGGAAGGAAGGATAGCAGAATAACAGAGCTGGAAGGGACCTTGGAGGCCTTCTAGTCCAACCCCTGGTCAAGCAGTAGACTGTCTATCATTCTAGATAAATGGTTGTCGAGTATCTCCTTAAAAACCTCCAGTGATGGAGCACCCACAGCTTCTAGTGGCAAGCAGTTCCAATGATTAATTGTTCCAATTATCAAGAAATTTCTCCTTAATTCCACGTTGCTTCTCTCCTTGATTATTTTCCACCCATTGCTTCTTCTTCTACCCTCAGGGGCTTTGGAGAATAGCTGGACTTCCTCTTCTTTGGGGCAGCCCCTGAGATATCGGAAGGCTGCTCTCCTGTCTCCCCTGGTCCTTCTCTTTATTAAACGAGACATCCCCAAATCCCTGCAACCGTTCTTCGCATGTTTCAAACCTCCATTCTCCTAAATCCACTTTCCTGGATCTCCCAAAATAAAGGAAAAAGAGAGGAGAATTCGAATCAGGCTGAGCAACCAACAGCTATCTGTTGGCTATCCGTCGCTGGAGTTTTTCAAGAAAAGACAGGAGAACCTTTGGCGTGGGACGGTATCGAGTCCCCTGCTTGAGCAGGGGGGGGGGGTTGGACTAGATGACCTCCGGGGTC
>CM077662.1:3119738-3139738 GCA_039707465.1 Rhabdophis nuchalis
GAACATAGATTCCCTAAAGCGAGCTCGTCATTAAGCGAGTCACAGCCACTATCGTTATTAAAGCAAATCACCGCGGACATTAAAGGAATCTCGTTAAGCAGATCTGGCATTGCCTCCTTTGACCATAGATTCCCTAAAGCCAGCTCGTCATTAAGCGAGCTGCTCCCCCGCCCGTTATTAAGCAGATCAAAGGAATCCCATCGCCGTAGAGCAGATCCGGCTTCTCTCCCTTGGCTGTCGATGCATTCCTCTCTCTCTCTCTCGGGGGGGGAGGGGTGTTCTACCTTGCAGGGTTGTTATTTTTCCCACGGATGAAGCGTGGGGAAAAACGCTTTTCCCGCGCCCGGCTTCGACTGTACTAAGCCGCCGCTTGATCTCGGTTCCCAGGTTCCAGACGGAGGATTACACCGTCGAGGTCCGCCTGAACGACTACTTGGACATCATCTGCCCCCACTACGAGGACCACAGCGTCCCCGCCCACTCGATGGAGCGCTACACCTTGTACCTGGTGGATCGGGAGGAATATGACACCTGCAAGCCGCGGTCGAAGGAGCAAGTGCGCTGGCAGTGCAACCGGCCCGACGCCTTGCACGGCGCCGAGCGGCTGTCCGAGAAATTCCAGCGCTTCACGCCGTTCACCCTGGGCAAAGAATTTCGGGAGGGTCACGAATATTATTATATCTGTAAGTCTCACCCTGGTCGGCGGGTTTGCTTAGGCGTGGCAGGAGCACGGATAAGGTGCAAAAGATAAAATGCAGGATTTGGAACATTGGAATGGGATGGAATAAATTTTTTAAAAAAATAGAGAGTAGAGAATAGCATAGGAGTAAGAATTGGCATTAGAATAGAGAAGAAAAAATAGAGAATGACGAATAGACTAGACTAAGAATAGAGTTGGAATTAGAGAATAGACTAGAATTGGGATAGAATTGGAATTAGAGAATAGAATAGAATAAGACATCAGAACAACCACGGACTTCCGCTCCTTCCGTCTGAAATTAAAAACTCATTTTTTCCGTTTGGCCGGCCTTGGGTAGCCTCTCTCTACAGGGTCTAGCTGTTTTAATTGGGTATTTTAGCATGTTAAGGGGATTTTAGCACAGGCCCAGATTTAATTTGTTCTTAATTATATTTGTATATTTATTGTATTGTGGTTTTAGTTTTCCCTGTGCACCGCTCCGAGTCCCTACGGGGAGAGGAGCGGTCTATAAATTAAATTATTCATATTCATATTCATTATTCATTCAAGAATAGAATTAAATAAGAATGGAATTAGAATTAGAGAATAGAATAAGAATAGAATTAGAATGAAGAACGAAGAATAGAGAATAAAGAATAGAGAATAAAAATAAAGAATAGAATTAGAATAGAGAATAAAAAATAGAGAATGAAGAATAGAATAAGAATAGAATTAGAGAATAGAATAGAATTAGAACGAAGAATGAAGAATAGAGAATAAACGATAGAGAATAAGAATAAAGAATAGAATAAGAATAGAATTAGAATAGAGAATAAGAATGGAATAGAATTAGAAGATATGATTAGGATATAGAATAAATATTTAGAATAGATATTTAGAATAGAATAAGAAAGAATAGAATTAGACTAGACTAGAATAGAATAGAATAAGAAAGAATAGAATTAGACTAGAATAGAATAGAATAGAATAAGAAAGAATAGAATTAGACTAGAATAGAATAGAATAAGAAAGAATAGAATAGAAAATAGGAATAGAGCAGAAGAGTTGGAAGGGATAGCTGAGGTCTTCTAGTCCAACCGTCTGGCTCAAGCAGGAGACCCTCTACCATTTCAGACAATTTCAATCTTTTCTTGAGACCATCCAGTGATGGAGAAGAGAGGGAGGGAGGAAAGGAAGGAAGGAAGGAAGGAAAGAGAATAGCAGAATAACAGAGTTGGAAGAGTCCTTGGAGGTCTTCTAGTCCAACCCTCTGCTCGAACAGCCCATTTCAGACAAATGGATATCCAATCTCTTCTTCAAAGCCTCCAATGTTGGAGCCATTCGCAACTTCTGGTGGTAGGTAGTCCCGCCGGTTAAATCTGGCTCCAGAAACTGCAGCCGTTTCAAAAGAGGAATGCTCACCTCTGCACATTTCTCCTGAACCCTTAAGGCGAGAGAGAGGCGTGTATTTTAAATCTTGACGCTTTCCAATTTTCTCACCAGCTGATTTTTAAATATATATATATATATATATATATTCTCCGATGTTTCTCTAATCCGCCTCTCTGGTTTTTTAAAAATCTTTTCCCTTCTTTTTTTCCCTTCTTGGTTAGCCAAACCGATTCACCGGCCCCGAGATTCCTGTCTTAAATTGAGGGTGAAGGTGGTTGGGAAAAAAGGTATGTATTTCAGCCTTTAAATATTATTTTTCTGATTCTTGCTGTCTCCGATCGCTTTTGCTAAAAGAAATAATCCGTTAGGTTTACCTACAAAGAATATTGGTTGGGACCTAGGGAGAAATTACGACTTGGCCCCGTTCCACGAGTTAGTCTTACTTAGGGTGGGGGTGCATCCAGGTGGCCTTCATTTGGTGGCGCCTCGTTTAGCGACCGTTCAGAGTCACGGCGGTGATGAAAAAGCAATTGGGCCTTCGTTCCTTCAATTGATAATCTTTAATCCGTGAAGCAAAGGGAAGCCGAAGGAGAATGGAAAAACGAATGTTTCGCTTAGGGACTGCTTCACGGAACGACCGAGTTCCCAGTCCCTGTTTCGGTCGCTAAATGAGGACAACTTGTATGGGGCTTTATACTCTCGTTTCACTCTCTGTGGGCGGAGGTTGGAGTGGAAACGTGTTGCTAATTTAACAACTTCAGTAACAATGGTTACGCAGGAAAGGTCATAAGAGGGAGCATTTCTCACTTAGCGACATACTGTAAATGTGGGTCTGGATTGTGGTTGTACGTTGAAAACTGAGGAAAAAAGAGGGATGTGGGAATCAAGATGGAAAGGGGAGGGGCTCCCAGGATTCAGGGTATCCTGATAATATTTGGGGGTAACTGAACTTAACGTCGTCTCATTCTTCCGTCGTAGCTCTGATGCCACCTGGCCACATCCCGACGCAAAAGGGGACTCTTCAATCAGGTAGGCCCAGAAATGGAATTCTGGGAAATTGTGGGGTTGGGGGGAGGGGTGTCCTCACTCCATGGATAAATTAATAAAAATCTTTGGGGTGCATACGAGACATATTCCCTCTTTTCACACACGACAAGACTAACAATCCCCCTTATTTCTCTCCCCGTTGATTTCAGGAGACGATCCAGACGCCACGATGTTGCGCAGTGTGGGGTACAATTCCGCCCCACGGCTCGGCAGCCCGCTGCCCTTCGTCGGCCTCTTACTGTGGGTCTTCCTCCCTCGGGGGCCCTGAAGGGAATCTCGGGCCCTCCCAATGAATCCCCGGATTGAACCAGGCAGGGTGGATCCCGATCAGGTCCACGCGGCGAGCGAGACGGCAACGTGGGATCTTCAGGGTTAGCGGCCCTGAAACTGTCGGTTGCGCGAGGCGCGAAGAAGCGCGCCGCACGCTGCAGGGGTGGTAAGGACGGCGTGCAAACCCTCTCTTGTTCTGGAGAGTGATCTCGTTGGACTCCCGGTGCGAGAAAGCGACGCGGTGAGCAGGCAACGTGTCCTCCGCGGGTCGGAGACATATCCTCCGCGAGTCCGAAAGCCGCGGATCCTTTGGAAGTTTGATGGACATTATTGGACTTTTTGAGCAAACGTCGGCGGACTTTTCGAGCAAGACACAAAGATACGGGCTGCTTTCTCAACCACCCACTCCCTCCTGGACGTACGAGACCATGTAAATAGTTTATCTGACTTCAAACAGGCAGGACCTGGATTTGGGGAAGACCCCTCCCACCTCCCCGCGCCACTCCGGTGACTCAGGATTTTTGTTCTTGCGAGCCGGCCGGGAAGGCTGGGTCCAAAGGATATCGCTTCCAGAACTCGGATCGATACTATTTATTAGAAGGCATAAAAAGGGTGACAACCCTAGCAGAGATTACTATTTCCAACGAGACATTTTTACACATAAATAGGATGAATTTAGGACGACAAAACTCGTATTTGTTGGTTTCAGGGGTTTTGAGCCGAAGGGGTGGAAAATTGTCTTTTTCAGATCGGATGGCGGATCTGTTTGTGTAAGGTTCTCATGGAGAAGAAATCTTACTCATAGGTTTTCTGCCTCCACTCGGTTAAAAACAGAGGCGTCCCCAAAAATGCCAAAGAAAGGGCTTGCTAGCATCTTGTACAGCTAGTCCTTGACTTACGACCACCATCGAGCCCAAATTTTTATGTCGCAAAGTGAGCCATGGGTTCGCCGAGTTTCGCCCTCCCCTTTTACGACCTTTCTCGCTGCAGTTGTTAAGGGAGGCGCTGCCATTTTTAAGCTAGTCATGGGGTTGTTGAGCAAATCTGACCTCGTAAGTTCCAACAGTCACTAAACAAACTTTCATAAGTCCAGGGCTACCTGTGTTTCCAACAGTGCTCAGCTGTTGAAAGCCACAAATCAGGAATGTTATTATTAGATTCCATTCGAACCTCGCGCCTTCCACGAGGGACTCTTATCTCGCTGCGAATAAGGACAGTCCTCACTTAGGGACCGCAACGGAGACCGGCAACTCGTTCGTTAAGCGAAACGGTTGGTCAGCAAATCCGTAACCGCTGGTTATATCTCATTCCAACTTTATTTTGGTTTGCGAAGGTGAGTCCCAGAGAAGGTTACAACATTACCTTTTCAAAGTTTGTAGGACACAAAACGAGGCAGTCGCTAAACGAGGAGGACCTGTTGTGGGTTTTTTTGATGCCCTTCCCGTGCCCTCAGCTCGTAGCGAATCGATTCTTTGAAATCTTTCGGCTGCTTAACGTTGATCAGGGAGGCGATTTTGCAGAGAAGGCGAATTCTCGAGAAATTAATTTTTTGTTATGCTTTTTATGGCGGGATATATTTTTTTAATGGGTTTAAAAAAACAAGAATAAATAACACCGATAAACTGGCTGTGGCTTGCAGTTCAACGGGGCGACCTCGTTTTGCGGGATGGAGAGGGCGGAGTTTGGGAGACCGGAGGGCGGGGCATAAAGCATGGGGCGGAGCCTGACGACGGAAGCAAAAAAAAACATGTTTTTCTCGCTGGAACGATCCTGTAAATGGGATTTTAAGAAGAACGAAGGCAGAAATCTCTCTGATGCAGTTCCACACACACACACATATATATATTTTAAACATTTCTTGCCTTCAGGGGTACAGGTGGAAACGCCGGGCCAAACCTTGAAGCCTGGATAACTATTATGGTCTGTAGAAATATCTGGCGTGATTTGTTACGGGGATATTTTGAGAGCCAGATGGCCCAACCCGTGGGATGAAACAAAACCGACCGCTTGCCAAGACTTTTTCAAAGTTCCTTTGATGCATTTTTAACTTTTGAGGTCACCTTTTCACCTGGATGTTGTCCCTTGCTGCTAAAACAGCAGTTCATGTTTCACAAAAAGAGAACATAAATAAAAAAGAAGGGGATGCATTATCGGGGCGGAAAAAATAAAAATAAAATCAGGACTCAACCGGCTCGCAATCGCAAAGTTAGAACATAGAATTACAGAGTTGGAAGGGACCTTGGAGGTCTTCTAGACCAACCCCCTGCTTAGGCAGGAAACCCTACCCCACTTCAGACAAATGGCTGTCCAACATCTTCTTAAAGACTTCCAGTGTTGGGAGCATTCACAACTTCTGGAGGCAAAAAGTTGTTCCACAGATTCATTGTTCTCACTGTCAGGAAATTTCTCCTTAATTCTAGGTTGCTTCTCTCCTTGATTAGTTTCCACCCATTGCTTCTTGTTCTACCCTCAGGTGCTTTGGAGAAGAGCTTGACTCCCTCTTCTTTGGGGCAACCCCTGAGATATTGGAACACTGCTATCGTGTCTCCCCTAGTCCTTCTTCTCATTAAACTAGACATCTCCAGTTCCTGCAACCGTTCTTCATAGGTTTTAGCCCCCAGTCCCCTAGTCCTCTTGGTCGCTCTTCTCTGCGCTCTTTCCAGAGTCTCGGTTGCAGGATTTAGGGGCGAACAGGTTTCTAGTCCTCAAGGTTTGGACAGATGTCCCGCTGTTGTGTTGTAAGCCGCTTTAAAACGAGCCCAGCGTCAAATAAATTTCATCCATCGTAAGTAAATCAACTTTGCGCAGGCCTCGTCCGATCCTCAGGCTTAGGGAGCGCCAAGCATTATTTTATGTTCTTTGGGGTGTGTGGATGTGTGTTTTAAAAATTGCTTTTTCTTTATTGCAATATTGCCTCAGTCCTCGAGGGAGAATGGGCTGGAACCGGCGCCGTCTCTTGCTCTTTGGCCCGCTGCAAAAATCTGGATTTCGCCAGTTGCAAAAACAGATTTCATCTTGTGTTTGCAGAAGTCCGGGCCAAACAAGAAATACCCATATATAGATATAGATAAAGCTAAAGGTTCCCCTGGCACATAGGTGCTGGTCATTCCCGACTCTAGGGGGCGGTGCACATCTCGTGTTTCCAAGCCGAAGAGCCAGCGCTGTCCGAAGACGTCTCCGGGGTCATGTGGCCAGCATGACTCAACGCCGAAGGCGCACGGAGCGCTGTTCCCTTCCCACCAAAGGTGGCTCCTGTTTTCCTACTCACATTTTCTGACCTGCTTTCGAACGGCTAGGTTGGCAGAAGCTGGGACGAGGCACGGGAGCTCCCTCCCGTCCTTAAATGGTTGCAAATTAAGGACTAGCCATATAATCCAACCTGGCCCATCCCTGAATGGGAGAAACGGGTTCAGTCATAGAGACAGTTAATCATATTTAAGCCGTGTTTGGGGAACGGTCTGTGCCAACCGGGCGGATGGAGAAGCGTAGGAAAAATGGTTGGAAGAGGAATGACATCACAGCTGGAAAAAAAGGCGTTTGTTGCACTCTGTGTGTGTGTGTCTTTCCCTGTGTATCTCTCTGTCTCTCTCTCTCTCTCCCTCTCTCTCTGTCTGTCTCTGTGTTTCTCTCTCTGTGTATCTCTCTCTCTGTCTCTCTCTCTCTCTATATATATATATATATCTGTCTGTCTGTCTATCTCTCTGTGTATCTCTTGCTCTGTCTATCTATCTATCTATCTATCTATCTATCTATCTATCTATCTATCTATCTATCTATCTATCTATCTATCTATCTATCTATCTATCTATGTCTCTCTCTGTGTGTATATATCACTCTGTCTGTCTCTCTCTCTGTATCTCTTGCCCTCTGTCTGTCTATCTCTATCTATCTACCTATCTATCCATCTCTCTCTGTGTGTATCTCTCTCTCTCCCTATCTGTCTCTCTCTCTCTGTCTCTCTCTCCCTATGTCTGTCTGTCTGTCTCTCTCTCTCCCTATCTGTCTGTCTACCTCTCTCTCTCTGTCTCTCTGTGTATCTCTTGCTCTCTGTTTGTCTATATCTATCTATCTATCTATCTATCTATCTATCTATCTATCTATCTATCTATCTATCTATCTATCTATCTATCTATGTCTCTGTGTGTATATATCTCACTCTGTCTGTCTATCTCTCTCTGTGTATCTCTTGCTCTCTGTCTGTCTCTCTCTCTCTGTCTCTCTCTCCCTATGTCTGTCTGTCTGTCTGTCTATCTCTCTCTCTCTCTCTCTCTCTCCCTATCTGTCTGTCTACCTCTCTCTCTCTCTGTCTCTCTCTCTGTCTCTCTCACTGTCTGTCTGTCTGTCTATCTATCTATCTATCTATCTATCTATCTATCTATCTATCTATCTATCTATCTATCTATCTATCTATCTATCTATCTATCTATCTATCTCTGTGTATCTCTCTCCCTATCTGTCCGTCTGTCTATCTATCAATCTGTCTGTCTGTCTGTCTCTCCCCCTTCGTAGGAATCAGATTATTTTCAGTGTCGTGATGGGCTTTGGGGTGGCCTCTCCCATAGAACCTATTGGACGGTCGTAGGAGGTCAGAGCGACGCTCACTGCTTTGTCCTGACTTTGTCGGTTTGTGTGTCTGTGTGTGTGTGTGTGTGTGTGTGTGTGTGCTTGTGTGCCTCAGTGCGTATTTTTCTTTTTTCTTTCCTTCTTACAACGAAAATCAGGATTATGCTGCCGCAGCAGGTTTGCAAACTGGGAGAGTGACCCAGCCAGACAAGTTGTGTCATTCAGCGGCGGCTTTTGTGGTCCAGGGAGAAAAAATAACAAAGGAGACGAGAGAACGAGTCGAATTATGGGACGCCGTTTTCGGTACTCGTTTTTCCTATTTCTTTTGGCAGAGAGCTTGCTTTGATTTTTAGGTTTGATAGGTGCCAAATCCAGGCCCGAAATAGGATTTGGGAACGCAGATCCATAATTTGCTTCAAACGTTTTCCTCTTAAAAGCAAATTCAGGAGGAGGAGCAGGAAAGAAAAAAAAAAGAAGCTTAAAACTTGGATGAAACTAAGGATTAATATTCCCCGAGGTTAAAATTGTTAACCGATATTGTGTTAGCTTCAGTAGAGGCTGTCCTCGACTTAGAACCACGACATATGTTGCTAAGTGAGACGCTCATTTCTTAAGCCAGCTTTGGCCTTATTTTACGACCTGCCTGGCCACGGCCGTTAAGTGAATCGCTCCACTTGCGGCGTGACTAACACGGTTGCTAAGCGAATCGATTTGGCTTGTCGGACGATCGCAAAACGGGACGCCGACGCCGTCATAAATACGAGTCCGCGGCCCAACGTCCCAATTTTGATCACCTGACCGTGGAGATGGAACATGGCCACGCCCACCCAATCACATGACCACCTAGCCATGCCCACCCAGCCGGTCCTTAGGCACATCGTATTAGCGGTCCGTGGGATTTAAAATTATGAATTTAGGGGTCACTGAGGTCCAAAAGGTTGGGGACCCCTGCCTTAAATGGCGTCTTTCCAACTACAGTTCCCATCGTTCTTAACCAACACGGACCCATATTCCTCGTGGGCAATGGGAATTATCCGGACGATGGCGTGTTTGGGAAAACTGGCACACAATTTTACGACTTCCTTGAAGATCTGACGTACCGGCGCCGAGCGGTGAGAATTCTCCACCGTGGGAATCAAAAGGAGGAAAACACACAAGGGGCGAAAAAGAAAGGAAGGAAGGAACAATTCACGCAGGATGAAATGTGGGGGGAAACCAACAACACCACACAGTCACAATAGGAGGGATCTGGAGCAGGAATCCAATATTCCCACCTCGAGCCAAGTGGGCGAGATCCGATCCACGGAGAGGAAACAGAAACCGAAGGAAAGATTTGCCAGTTCGCTTCTCGTCACAAGACCTCACAAAAGCACACATTTTGGAAGAGAACACACACAAGAACAACACACAAACACACACAGACTTGCGACCGTAATGGGCCACCTACCTCTCTATTGTCTGTCTATCTATCATCTGTTTATCTATCTGTTCTATCTATCTATCTATCTATCTATCTATCTATCTATCTATCTATCTATCTATATCTGTATCTCTCTCTAATCTATTATCTGTCTGTCTGTTTATCATCTCTGTTTATCTATCAATCTATTTATCTGTCTGCCTGTCTGCCTGTCTGCCTACCTACCTACCTATCTCTCTATTGTCTGTCTGTCTATCATCTGTTTATCTATCTGTACTATCTCTCTCTCTCTCTCTCTAATCTATTATCTGTCTGTCTGTTTATTATCTCTGTATCTATCAATCTATTTATCTGCCTGCCTGCCTACCTTCCTACCTACCTACCTACCTCTCTATTGTCTGTCTGTCTTTCTATCATCTGTTTATCTATCTATCTATCTATCTATCTATCTATCTATCTATCTATCTATCTATCTATCTATCATCTCTGTGTCTCTCTCTTTGTATCTCTCTCTAATCTGTTATCTGTCTGTCTGTTTTTCATCTCTGTTTATCTATCCATCTATTTATCTGCCTGCCTGCATGCCTGCCTGCATGCCTGCCTGCCTGCCTTACCTACCTACCTACCTACCTACCTACCTACCTACCTACCTACCTACCTACCTATCTATCTATCTATCTATCTATCTATCTATCTATCTATCTATCTATCTATCTATCTATCTATCCGTCTGTCTGTCCGTCTATTTATCTAATTTTTTTATAAGGTGCTCCTTTTCCGATCCAGTGGTTCCATGGAGCACCTGCTTTTGATCGCAGGAAGGATGAGATTCCAGCCCCCAAATGTTAATTTTTCCATTTCTCTTCACTGCCCTCTATGGGAGAGCGGCAGATAAATACGGCCGGGAAGAGAGACAGAGACTCCCCTCTGCTGCCCCCTGTGGTGGACTTAAACCTTGCATACCAAGGATTAAAAAAAAAACCTATGAAGATAGGATGCTTTGCAAGACGCCACGTTTGATAGAGAAAAGAGAGACAAAATTATTATTTTTCTTTCCTTCTGAGGCTTAACTTGTTATTTTAAATTCCACCCTGTTTTTAAGGCACCAAAGAAACGTTTGCTCCTTAAATTGCTGCCTCAACTGGGAAAGCTTAATGAAGCCTCCTCGTTTAAGTGCAGTCTACCGTGGGCTCCAAGGAAAACCCAGAGAAAACGTCGAATTACATTGCTGGGTTGAACTATCTCAACAATGGATTTTCAAAGAAGATGTGGGGGGTTCTTTTCCGCCCCTTTCCTTTTTTTTTAAGCGTAGCGTTGAAAGACGTATTTTTTGGGATGGGGGGGTTTGCAAGGCCAGCCTGGCTGCTTCTCTGCCACCGCCCCCCTCCCGACACCGAATTACTTAAACCTCCCAAATCCATGAACGTAAAAGTTGCGAAATTCAGGGAGGTGAGAAGTTGGTAATTAATGGGAGGGAAACTAAGCTCGGTGGGAACAAAAAATGCATAAATTTCAGAGGGGCTTTTCCCCCGCTCTTTTTAATTCCCTTTCTGACTATTTTAATCCCAGGGCAGGAAAGACCGAGAAATAATTGATGGTGGGTCCTTGAAAAACAAGAGGTATTTTGCTGCATTTTTTTTAACGCGCTCCTTAATTATAAGAAACCGTGATTTTTTATTTATTTTTTTGCAAACACACAAAACAAGCAGAAAAGAACAACCAAGAGGCACTTTTCTTTGAATAATTCTGATTTTTTTCTTTCATTCTTCGGCTCCAAGCTTGCAATGACCCTCCCTTTAAAACAGGGGTCCCCAACCTTTGCAACTTTAAGTCTGAAGGACTTCAGCTCCCAGAATTCTCCAGCCAGCAAAGCTGTCAGTGTCAGGGCCTGGGCCAGGGGTCTCCAACCTTTGCAACTTTAAGTCTGAAGGACTTCAGCTCCCAGAATTCTCCAGCCAGCAAAGCTGTCAGTGTCAGGGCCTGGGCCAGGGGTCTCCAACCTTTGCAACTTTAAGTCTGAAGGACTTCAGCTCCCAGAATTCTCCAGCCAGCAAAGCTGTCAGTGTCAGGGCCTGGGCCAGGGGTCTCCAACCTTTGCAACTTTAAGTCTGAAGGACTTCAGCTCCCAGAATTCTCCAGCCAGCAAAGCTGGCTGGAGAAGTCTGGGAGCTGAAGTCCTTCAGACTTAAAGTTGCAAAGGTTGGGGACCCCTGCTTTATAACAAACACAAAGAAGCACAAATTGTCCCAAATTGCAGCTTTTGGCATTATGCATAACCTCCTATTTTGCAAAATTGGGGACTTTTAAGAAAGGCGGACTTCGACTCCCAGAATTCCCCCCTGCCTGGAGAATTCTGGGAGTTGAAGTCCACCCATTTTGTGTCTAAGGCGGGACTAGAACTCGCATCTACTCGTTTCTGCTGCCTTTAGCCTACCAAACCTCTCAATTTATCTTAACTTTGTTTATTTAAACACTTCAGCAACGGGCATGAAAAGCAAACAATGGACTTTGTTTTGGGTTCGGCCTTGCGTGAACGGTTTGTTAAGCTTATTTTTTCACCATCCATAAGTTCATTTTTTAAAAAGAAAAAAGAGAAGTATTTAAAAGGAAAACTAACCACTTTTGGCAGATGAGAAAAAGGCCTGCCTGTACACAGCGCTTTGCAAAGACAGGATCAGCCGATGCGGGTGGGACACAGAGCCGGCTTAAAAATATACTTTGCAAACTTTGTTTTTTCAGCCCAATATATAATTAGCCTGTAGGTTACGGAAAGGGTAACCGAGGGGGGGGGGAAAAATAATAATAATTATGTTTTCATTCTTCAGTGGAGACAAGAGGAAGAAAGGAAATGCTGTTGAGACTTGGTTCAGCTCATATAATATACATATACATAGATATATATCCAACCAATCTGTGTGTAGATCTACACCTGCACACACAAACACGTATACACAACCACCATATAACCCCCAACCTACCTACCTACTGTATTTCTCCCTCTCTCCCTCTACCTACCTACCTACCTACCTACCTACCTACCTACCTACCTACCTACCTACCTACCTACCGTATTTCTCCCTCTCTCCCTCTACCTACCCACCTACTGTATTTCTCCCTCTCCCTACCTACCTACCTACTGTATTTCTCCCTCTCTCCCTCTACCTACCTACCTACCTACCTACCTACCTACCTACCTACCGTATTTCTCCCTCTCTCCCTCTACCTACCCACCTACTGTATTTCTCCCTCTCCCTACCTACCTACCTACTGTATTTCTCCCTCTCTCCCTCTACCTACCTACCTACCTACCTACCTACCTACCTACCTACCTACCTACCTACCGTATTTCTCCCTCTCTCCCTCTACCTACCCACCTACTGTATTTCTCCCTCTCCCTACCTACCTACCTACTGTATTTCTCCCTCTCTCCCTCTACCTACCTACCTACCTACCTACCTACCGTATTTCTCCCTCTCTCCCTCTACCTACCTACCTACTGTATTTCTCCCTCTCCTTCTACCTACCTACCTACCTACTGTATTTCTCCCTCTCTCTCTCCCTCTACCTACCTACCTACCTACCTACTGTATTTCTCTCTCTCTCTCCCTCTTCCTGCCTACCTACTGTATTTCTCCCTCTCTCCCTCTACCTACCTACCTACCTACTGTATTTCTCCCTCTCTCCCTCCCTCTACCTACCTACCTACCTACCTACCTACTGTATTTCTCCCTCTCTCTCTCTATCCCTCTACCTACCTACCTACTGTATTTCTCCCTCTATCCCTCTACCTACCTACCTACTGTATTTCTCCCTCTCTATCCCTCTACCTACCTACCTACCTACTGTATTTCTCCCTCTCTCTCTCTATCCCTCTACCTACCTACCTACTGTATTTCTCCCTCTACCCCTCTACCTACCTACTGTGTTTCTCCCTCTCTGTCCCTCTAACTACCTACCTACCTATCTACCGTATTTTTCATTATGTCATAAAGGATGACATAATACCTGTGGCCCACTGCTCTCTCTGTATTTCTTTTTTACAATTTTTTACATTTCCGTTGCGTGTACCTGGCACAGGTGTGACATCTACACAATCTATATATACATATATATCATTGATGCCGTACTCAAAAGGAACGTTGTGCGAAAATTTGGAAGCGATCGGTGCAGTACTTTCAGAGATAGGGCGTTTTTGAACAAACTCTTGTTACATTTTTTATTTATATAGCGAGAAGATATATAGAGATATATAGACACACACATATATACATATGCATCCTTTATAATAAATTTAAAAAATAAAATACAATGTAATAAAGAAAAAAGAAGATAAACAACCCCATAAGTCTTGAAAGTTTGGTGGGAGAGCGAAAGGGAAGAATGGAGAAATGGATTCTTGTGGCTGGCATCTGGCTGGCTGGTGTGTTTTTATATCTTTCTCTTTTTTTCTTTTTTCTTTTACAGTTTTTATAACTGCCCAGAGATATTTACAAAAGGCCCAGCCTTAAATGAAACCTGTAAATCAATTTTTTTTGGGGGGTGGGGGGAGACATATTGGCTGGGTAATAAAAAAAGAGCCTGTGAGTTTGAAAGTCGTAACTTGCCACTTTGCTTTCCAAGTTCTTATTATATCGCTCAATAATGGTCGATTTATAATTTATTTCCTTCTGTTCTGAACCTGGAAATAAAAAACGGTCTCTGGAGGTCTTCGTGTTTAGCCTGACAGCCTTTTCTTGGCTCTTTGGTGCCCCTTTGGGGGGTAGTTGAACTAAATTACAAGTTTCTTTCTTTCCCTTACGTTTTCCTTCCTTCCTTTTCTTCTGTCTCCTTCCTGTCTTCCTCACTGACTTCCCTTTCCAGTTTTTCTTCCTTCCTCCTCTCTTCCTTTCACCCTTCCTTCTTTCCATCCATCCGTCTCTGCCATCTCCTCCCTCCCTCTCTCCTTTCCTGTCTTCCTTCCTCTCCCTCCCTCTTCTTTTCCTTCCTTCCCTCTCCTTTCTCCCTCCCTCTTTCATTTTTCCTTCCTTGCATCCATCCACCCTTCCATCCATCTCCCTCCTCCCTTCATTTCCTCTCCTCTCATCCTTTGTTTTTCCCTTTCCCTTTCCTCTTCCTTCTCTTTCTTACCCCTCCCTCGCTCTCATCTTCCCCTTCCTTCCTCCTTCCCTCTTTCATTTCCCTTCTTTCTTACTCTTTCTTACCCACCTCTCCCTTCTTCCTTCTCTTTCATTTTTCCTTCCTTTCATCCATCCATCTCCTTCTCCCTCCCTCCCTTTTCCTCTCTTTTCCTCTCCTCTTCTCCTTCGTTCCCCGCTCTTTCACTATTCCTTCCTTCTTCCCTCTTCCTTTCCCACTTCTCCCTTCTTCCTTCTCTTTCATCCATCCATCTCCTTCACCCTTCCTTCCTTCCTTCCTCCTCTTTTCCTCTCCTCCGTTTCTCCCTTTCACTTTCCCTTCCTTCTTCCTTCCTTCCTTTCCCTTCCTTCTTCCTGCTTTCTCTTTCTTACTCATCTCTCCCTGCCTCTTCTCTCTTTTCCTCCCTCCCTCCCTCCCTCCTTCCTTCCTTCCTTCCTTCCTTCCTTCCTTCCTTCCTTCCTTCCTTCCTTCCTTCCTTCCTTCCCCTTCCTTCTTCCTTATCCTCCTCTCCCTTCCTCCTCTTTTTCTCTTTGCCTTCCTTCCCTCCTCCCTCCCTCCTTTCCTTTTCACTTTTCCTTATCTCCTCTCCGTTCCTCCTCTCTTTCTCTTTTCCTCCTTTCTCTTTCACCTTCCCTTCCTTCTTCCCTCCTCCTCTCCCTTCTTCCTCCCTCCCTCCTTTGCCAAGAAGGCCACCGCCCTGCAAAAGCTGCCCTGCTCCCTTCGCGGAGCGCCCGGGCGGAGCAGCCGCGATCCGCCCCTCGGAAAGGCGGAGCAGCGGCGGTTGGTGCCCGCCCGTCCCCCGGCCTGCCTGCCTGCCTGCCTGCGTGTCTCCCGGGGGCAGCGGAGGGTCCGGAGCCGGTGGCGGGGAGCCTCCCGGGGGTCGAGGCGGGATGGAGGGGGCGCTGCTGCAGCTCCTCTCCTGGAGCGCCCTGGTCTTCACGCTGGGCATGTTCGGCACCGGGCTGTAAGCAGGGCTGGGGGGCTGCCAGCGGAATTGGGGGTCTTGCAAGCAGGGTTGGGGGTCTTTAAGCGGAACTGGGGGTCTGGAAGGAGGGCTGGGGGTCATTAAGCAGAGCGGGGGGTTCACTGGGGGTCATTAAGCGGAGCTGGGGGTCTGGAAGCAGGGCTGGGGGGCTGCCAGCGGAGTTGGGGTCTTGCAAGCAGGGTTGGGGGTCTTTAAGCGGAGCTGGGGGTCTGGAAGGAGGGCTGGGGGTCATTAAGCAGAGCGGGGGGTCACTGGGGGTCATTAAGCGGAGCTGGGGGTCTGGAAGCAGGGCTGGGGGGCTGCCAGCGGAGTTGGGGTCTTGCAAGCAGGGTTGGGGGTCTTTAAGCGGAGCTGGGGGTCTGGAAGGAGGGCTGGGGGTCATTAAGCAGAGCGGGGGGGTCACTGGGGGTCATTAAGCGGAGCTGGGGGTCTGGAAGCAGGACTGGGGGGCTGCCAGCGGAGTTGGGGTCTTGCAAGCAGGGTTGGGGGTCTTTAAGCGGAGCTGGGGGTCTGGAAGGAGGGCTGGGAGGCTGCAAGTGGAGTTGGGGTCTTGCAAACAGGGTTGGAGGTCATTAAGGGGAGCTGGGGCTCATTAAGCAGAGCTGGGGGTCACTGGGGGTCATTAAGTGGAGCTGGGGGTCATTATGCAGAGCTGGGGGTCTGGAAGCAGGGCTGGGGGTCATTAAGCAGAGCTGGGGGTCATTAAGTGGAGCTGGGGGTCATTAAGTGGAGCTGGGGGTCTGGAAGCAGAGCTGGGGGGGGGCTAGAAGGAGAGCTGGGGGGGCTGGAAGCAGAGTTAGAAAGCTGGAAGCAGAGCTGGGGGTCATTAAGCAGAGCTGGGGATCTGGAAGCAGATCTGGGGGTCTGGAAGGAGGGCTGGGGGTCACTGGGGGTCATTAAGCAGAGCTGGATGTCTGGAAGCAGAGCTGGGGGTCATTAAGCAGGGCTGGGGGTCATTAAGCAGGGCTGGGGGTCATTAAGCAGGGCTGGGGGTCTGGAAGCAGCGTTAGAAGGCTGGAAGGAGAGCTGCCCCCCCCCCTTCCCCCAGTTCACACCTGGGTGCGAAAGGAGGCCCTGAGGATCCGGGTGGGAGGAGCCAAGAATCCACCTGCCCACTCAGGTGGGCTGGTAAATGATTCTCCAGGAAGCCGAAGGACAGTTGTGCTTGTGGGTCAGAAGTGGCCATGGGGTGTGTCGAGGTGTGTTGACAATGAGATGTAAACTTTCCCCTCCCTCCCTTTTTCGTGCCCCCCCCCTTGATTAATCCTGTGGGGCACAATGGGGGGGGGGTGTCTTAACGTAAAGGCAGGTCTTAATGGTTGCCATGTTTCGCACTCAGGACTGACCTCCGGAAAATGTTTGCCACCCGAAGCGTGGAAAACATCCAGTTCCTTCCCTTCCTGACGACCGACGTAAAGTAAGCCCGTTAGTCCGGGGTGGGGTGGGGAGGGGGGGTGGCCTGCGTCCCGGGTAGGGTTAGGTGAACGGGGTTGGACTAGATGACCTCTGGGTTCCCCCTCTGTAGGAGCCCTTACCTTACAAGGTTTGGGGATCCATCCGTCCTCAGTCGATCGGCTCCCCCTGATAGCCGTCAAAAGGAATAAAAATTGCGGGGAGGCGGGGGGGAAATGAAATTGCCAAGGAGTCCAAAACGGAGCCCGACATTTCTGTCGCTAAGTGAGATACCTTTTTTAAAAAGTTTTTTTTCCAATTAGACATTTGTTAAGTGTTCCCTCTTTTGACAACATGTCTTGCCACCCTGATGTGTGTGTGTGTGTGGGGGGGGAACACAACGACGGTCTCGTTTAGCGACGGAAAGGTGCCATCATAAGTCGAGGACCATTGAAGGGGAGTGGGCTTGTCGCTCCAAACTCTTGTTTCCTTCTCTCTCTCTCTCTGGATCAGCAACCTGAGTTGGCTAAGCTATGGTTTCCTGAAGGGCGACTGGACGTTGATCGTGGTTAATGCTGTAGGCGCGACGCTGCAGTCTCTCTACATCCTGGTTTATTTCTTCTTCAGCGCGGAGAAGGTGGGTGGGCTTGTTCCAAAGATTAAGGACCCCTCCCATCCCAAGATACTGTCCCTCATTGTTTCCCCTCCACTCATGGCGAACGAAAACCTGCCCATCATTAAAGGTAGACTGCTCCTAACCTCGGAGATCTACTGAGTATCTAACCTGGGAGAGCGAGCGGGTGGAATACAGACAGCCCCCGTCTTGCGACCACCACGGAGCCTGAGCGTTAGGTCGGTAAGTGAGACCTTCGTGCAGGGAGCTTTGCCTCGCCTTACGACCTTTTCTTGCCACCGTCGTTAAGTGAGTCTTTGCCGCTGTTAAGCCAGTAACAGGGTCGTTCGGCAAACCCGGCTTCCCTGTCGACTCGGAGGTCGCTGGACTCCCTGGACTCCGCGACCGTCATAAATACAAGCGACCGTCATAAATACGAGTCAGTGGCCAAAGGCGTGAATTTTGATCATGTGACCACCGGGGGAGGGCGGCAACGGTCGTAAGTGTGAAAAAGGGACATCAGAAAACCCTGTTTTCAGTAACTTGGAACTAAACAAAACAGTTGTAGATTGTTTGAGCAGCGTTGGGGTGGCCCCTCCCTCCTTCCCGCCCGCCTTCTCTTGGCTGGCTGTTGACTCAAGAGGACTGGTGACTTGAGTCAACAAAAGCTCTTGTCCCCACGTGTCCTGGGTCACCACCCAGCCACTCAGAGGGTGGAAACTGACAAAATATTGACTTTTAGGTCGAATTCTTTCTTTAAAACAATAAGAGCTTCTCTGGCTGTTTTGATAACTCTCTGCCAGTAGCCTTCCTCCTCTTTCTCCTTCCCCTTTTCTTTCTCCTCCTCCTTCTCTTTCTTCCTCTTCTTTTCTCCCTCTTCCTCCTCCTCCTTCTCTTCTTTCTCCTCCTCCTTCTCCTCCTCTTTCTCCTTCCCCTTCTCCTTTTCTTTCTTCTCCTCTTTCTTTTTCTCCTTCTCCTTCTCCTCCTCCTCCTCTTCTTTCTCTTTCTACTTCTTCTCAATTTCTTTCTCCTCCTTCTCTTTCTTCTTTTCTTCCTCCCCTTCCTCCTTTTCTTCCTCCTCTTCCTCCTCCTCTATCATCATCTCCATCTCCTTCTCCTCCTCCTCCTCCGCCTCCTCTTCTTTCTCCTTCTCCCTCTTCCTCCTCCTCCTTTCAGCCCCCCCCCACTCCCTCCTCCTCCTCCTCCTCCTCTTCTTCTTTCTCTTTCTACTTCTTCTCCATTTCTTTCTCCTCCTTCTCTTTCTTCTTTTCTTCCTCCTCTTCCTCCTTTTCTTCCTCCTCTTCCTCCTCCTCTATCATCATCTCCATCTCCTTCTTTCTCCTTCTCCCTCTTCCTCCTCCTCCTTTCAGCCCCCCCTCCTCCTCTCTGCAAACCCCCCTCCCTTCCGGCACGGTCTAGCGCTGATGACGTCACCTAGTTGGGTCACGAAACGCCTGCAAGAAAACCACCAAACCTCAGAGCTCCTCTTAGGTAAAGAAAGCAGCAAATCACACGCCCTTTTGTAGCACTGATGAGATTCCCTAGTTGGGTCACGAGACGTCTGCAAGAAAAACCAGCTCAGAATGCACCCAAGACCCTCCATATTTTCTCTTTCTCTCCAGCTCGGCGTCTTGAGCAAAACAACAGCCCTGCTGGCGGTCCTTCTCTCCGGCTACGCCTATTTTAACCTGATGGTCCCGGATCCCGCCAGGCGCCTGGCCCAGCTGGGCCTCTTCTGCAGCCTCTTTACCATCACCATGTACCTCTCGCCCTTGGCCGATCTGGTAGGTGGCCCCTGCGCTGCTCCTGGCTGTGGAGGGTCTGCGGGCTGAGGCTCTTGGACCCTTGATCTCTGGGGGTTGGGGGTGGTGGTTGTGGGGGGGAGCATCCTGGACGCCCCAAATCTTTGGCGGGTCATAGAGGGAAAGCTTCCCATTGGTGGAGTGATTGGGGAGCAAAATCTGTTGTAGGAGATGAATCACGTTTCATAATGTTTAATCTTTCTGTCTTTAGTTGTCTGTTTTCTCTCTCTCTCTCTCTCTCTTCTGTCATCCGTCTATCCATCCAAACAGTTCTCTCTCTCTCTATTGGACAATCAGTCTTCTAGCTCTGTTGATGATTTCCGATCTTTTTTCTCTCTCTGGCTGTCTCTCACCTGTCATCTTTTCTTCCCTGCCTCCCTAATCTTCCTTCCTTCCTTCCTTCCTTCCTTCCTTCCTTCCTTCCTTCCTTCCTTCCTTCCTTCCTTCCTTCCATCCATCCATCCATCTATCTTTGTCTGTCTGTTTGTCTCTCTCTCTCTCTAATCTATTTATCTCTAATTTCTATGTCTGTCTGTCTATCTGTCTATTTATTTATCTATCTTCATTATCATCATCTATCACTGATTTGTTTCTATCTCTCTTACCTTACTATTTATCTTTCATCTTTTACCTGTTACTCCCCATAATATATTTCCTTCCTTCCTTCCTTCCTTCCTTCCTTCCTTCCTTCCTTCCTTCCT
>CM077662.1:3142238-3264738 GCA_039707465.1 Rhabdophis nuchalis
AAAGGCGGCTCCTATATTCCTACTTGCATTTTCTTACCTGCTTTCGAACGGCTAGGTTGGCAGAAGCTGGGGCGAGCCACGGGAGCTTGCTCCGTTAAGCGGCGCTGGGGATTCGAACCGCCAAACTTTCTGATCGACCAGCTCAGCGTCTTAGCCACTGTCTCCCTGGTACCTATTTATCTCCTTGCGTTTGCATGTTTTCGAACGGCTAGGTTGGCAGAAGCTGGGGCGAGCCACGGGAGCTCGCTCCGTTAAGCGGCGCTGGGGATTCGAACCGCTGAACTTTCTGACCGACCAGCTCAGCGTCTTACCCACTGTCTCCCTGGTACCTATTTATCTCCTTGCGTTTGCATGTTTTCGAACAGCTAGGTTGGCAGTAGCTGGGACAAGCCACGGGAGCTCGCTCCGTTACGCGGCGCTGGGGATTCGAACCGCCCAACGGCCAACTTTTCTGATCGACAAGCTCAGCGTCTTAGCCCCCGAGCCACCAAGTGAAGCATCACCAAAGCCAAGCCAGGTTTCTCTTTCGGAGCTGCGCAGGCTCAGAGCCTCCTGGGGGGCGTTTTGTCCCCTTCCCGATGCCAATTCCCTGGCGTTGTTGCGAGGTAGACTTCTACTGGAGCTGGAGGTTCTAGGGAGGTTCTTTGGTGGCTAGAATTGGATCTCTCTCTCTCTTTTTTCCCTGCCAGCCAATTCCTTCCTCGCCCTTCCTCTGCTCATACATCTCGGCGTGTGTTGTCAGGAAGGGTTTCCTGGTTGGTGAGACGGCGGAACTGACTGCCACATCATGTGGCAATCGGCTGTCACTCAGCGGAAGAGGCAGCCACGTGTTAGGGAGTTTCTTTCAAAAAGAAAGATTTTATTCATTGATTGATCATTTGATTTGATTTGATCTTCTGCCCTCTCGTCCTTCCCTCCTCCCTGCACACTTAGTGACGGGCATTCCGGTTTCAATGGTGGCCATAAATCGAGGACTCCCTGTGTCTTGAACAACGCAGGGCTTAAACCCCCAGTTAAACGGGCATCTTCCCCTAGACAGACCCCAAATAAATGTTTGGCTTAATTTGAGACAGGGAGTTACGTGGAAGGGACCTTGTAGGTCATCTAGTCCAACCCCCCCCCTTGTCCAAGCAGGAGACCCTACAACCCGAAGCACATTCAGCTTTGCAAGGTGGAGTTTTAGAGCAGGAGACCAGTCAATGGTGGCTTAGTCCATAAACTAGGATTAGGGAATTAAATGGCTGATGAATTCATCTCTCTCAATGTCGCATCTATGAAATACATCCATCCTGTAAATGTGGGGCGTGGAATAGGATTAGGTAAAGGTACGGGTTCCTTTTGCACATCTGTGTGCGTCGTTCCCGACTCTAGGGGGCGCTGCTCACCTCCTTTTCAAAGCCGTAGAGCCAGCGCTGTCTGAAGACGTCTCCGGGGTCATGTGGCCGGCATGACTCAACGCCAAAGGCGCCCGGAACGCTGTTCCCTTCCCACCAAAGGCGGTTCCTATTTTTCTACCTGCATGCTTTCGAACGGCTAGGTTGGCAGAAGCTGGGACGAGCCACGGGAGCTCGCTCCATTAAGCGGCACTCGGGATTCGAACCACTGAATTTTCTGATCGAACAGCTCAGTGTCTTAGCCACTGTGTCCCGGGTACCTATTTACCGCCTCGCATTTGCATGTTTTCAAACTGCTAGATTGGCAGAAGCTGGGACGAGCCACGGGAGCTCGCTCCATTAAGCGGCACTCGGGATTCGAACGGCCGGACTTTCTGATCGACAAGCTCAGCTCAGTCTTAGCCCCTGAGCCACCTTGCAGTAGGATGTTAAAATGCAGAAAAATCACATCCCCCCCCCAAACCCCCCGCCCCAAAGACGCAAAATCAGCACCAACATGGTTTAACTTTTGGGAAACCCACTTAACTGTGGTTAATATTAACTCTCTCTTTCTTTGCTCGAGTCTGCGTCGGACTTTTCCCATGAAAATAATCATATTATCTCCAAATAATTTTGCCGGCGAGGCTGGCGAGAACAGGTTCCCCTTATCTCCTGCGCCAGTATTCGAACGACGGTATTCCCGATAAATATTTGATTTCGGGTTGAAGTATAGATATATATATATATATATAAATATTTCTAGATCAAGATCGTGAAAAGCCGTTCCACCCGCTGCCTCTCCTTCCCGCTGACGGTCACCACCTTCCTGGCATCGACCAGCTGGACGTTTTACGGGCTCCTCCTGGAGGATCTGTATATCGCGGTTAGTATCTTGGCCAGGGTTTTTTGGGGGGTGGGTGGGTGGGGGGGATGAATTAGGCGGAAAGAAGCTTGAGTTTCAGAGGGGGGAGGACAAGCAGGAAGGGACGGTAGCCTTTGGATGGGTTTTTCTGCTTATGTTGTACACCGTTTTCTTCTTGGGTGGAAGAGAAATATTTGTAGCTGGGGATTGAACTGTGGCACTGATGATGTTAGCTAGTTGGGTCGTGAAAGGTCTACAAGAAAACTACTCTCAGAGAGCGTCAAGGATCCCAAACTTTCTTCCACCTGTCTTCTTCTTCTTCTTCTTCTTCTTCTTCTTCTTCTTCTTCTTCTTCTTCTTCTTCTTCTTCTTCTTCTTCTTCTTCTTCTTCTTCTTCTTCTTCTTCTTCTTCTTCTTCTTCTTCTTCTTCTTCTTCTTCTTCTTCTTCTTCTTCTTCTTCTTCTTCTTCTTCTTCTCCTCCTCCTCCTCCTCCTCCTCCTCCTCCTCTGCCTTTCCACCCTCTTCTTCCTTTCCTTTCTCCTCCTCCTCTTCTTCTTCTCCTCCTCCTTTCCTCCTCCTCTGCCTTTCCACCTTCCTCTTCTTCCTTTCCTTTCTCCTCCTCCCCCTCCTCCTCCTCCCCTCCTCCTCCTCCTTCTCCTCTGCCTTTCCACCTTCCTCCCTCCTCCTCCTCCTCCTCTCCTCCTCCTCCTCCTCCTCCTCTGCCTTTCCATCTTCCTCCTCCTCCTCCTCCTCCTCTTCTTCTTCTTCTTCTTCTCCTCCTCCTCCTCCGCCTTTCCATCTTCCTCTTCTTTCTTTCCTTTCCCTTCTGCTTCTTGTTCCTCTTCCTCCTTCACTTCATTATTCTTCACTTCTTCCTCCTTCTGTTCCTCTCCCGTCTTTCATTCTCCTCCTTCACCTCCTCCTCCCTCTCCTCCTCCCAAACTCCAGTGCCTTGTAGCACTGATGTTGTTATCTAGTGGGGTCATGAAACATCTTCAAGAAAACAACCAACTTCTCCTCTTCCTCCTCCTCCCCCCCCTTCCCCTCCTCCTCCTCTTCCTCCTCTTCTTCTTCCTCCATCTCCTCCTCTTCCTCCTCCTCCTCCTCTACTTTCCCATTCTTTTCTTCCACCCCTCTCCCCTTCCTCCTCCTCCTTTCCTTCCTTCCTCCTTCTGCTGTCTTCATCATCATCACCTCACTCCTCCTTCATTCTAGTCCTCTCTTTCTTTCCCCTCTTCCTCTCTTTCCCCTCTCCCTCCTCCTGCCGCCACCATTTGAATCTCCTTCTCCTCTCCATTTCCCCCCCCCCTTCCATTTCCATCTCCTCCTTTCCCTCCTGCAAACCCCACCTCCCTTCTAGCACTGATGATGTTACCTAGTTGGGTCATGAAACGTCTGTAAGGAAATCAAGCAGACTCAGAGGACCTCCCACCCCAGTCCTCCTCTTTCTCCTCCTCCTCCTCCTCCTCTTCTTCTCTATCTTCTCCAATTTATCTCCTCCTGCACGCCCAATTCCCCCCCTCCCCCCCGCTCCTTCCTCTATCCCTGATGTCGTTCCCTAGTTGGCTTGTGAAACGTCTGCGAACGCACCTCCCACACTCGGAGACACACACACACACACACATACAAATACACACACACCACAAGGACCCCACAATTCTCTTTTCTTCCTCCTTCCAGATTCCCAACGTGCCGGGCATCGCAACCAGCCTTGTACGTTTCTGGCTCTTCTGGCGTTTTCCCGCCGAGCAGGACAAAAATTACAAACTTCTCCTGGCCTGAAGACATCCGGGGGGTGGGGAGGTGGGGGGGGGGCGCAGGAAGTGGTGAAGACCCCCCCCCTTCACAACCGCCCGAGGGAGGAGAAAAAGACCCTCAAATCAGGACGTGGGCAGATGCTGAATACCCACCTCGCCTCGTGCACAGCCCGCAGAAATTTCCACCTGGAAGGACCATGCTGGATTCCCGTGCGTTTTTTGGAGAGGGGACGGCGGGGCGTGAGACATCTCCCCCCTCCCCGGGGGGGGAGAAAACAGGATCCAGAAAACGAGGAACAAGATTCCCTCTTCCAAAGACCCTTGCAGATCTCCAAGTCTCGGGGAATGTAGAGGGGCTTCCCCACCAGATTTTCTTTTTGGGGGGCGGGGAGGAACGCAGTGGGCCGAAAGCTGTTGGGAAAAAACGTTGTCTTGAAGACGGAGCTTCCAAACTTTTCCCCATCTTTCGCTCTCTCTCTCTCTCTCTCTTCCGAGGACTTGATTCAGACCGCCAAAGCGGCAGACTCGCACCGTGGCCTTAATCCGTCCACCAGAAATGCCTTTTTTTTTAAATTAAAAAAACACAAATCTAGCCGATAACCCGGAGAATTTATTTATAGAGGAGAAAATGTCCGGATCAAATGTGATTTCTAATGTTGGATTTTTTTCCCCCCCTTACCAGAGGGAGCCCCCCTTGGGGAGGTACTGTGAAGCTTGTTTACCATGGCAATTCCACTATGCTGTACAGTAGAAGCCATTTCACGGCAGTACAGTAGAAGCCATTTTAAGGCACAACAGGATGTATCTTAACAGAATGCAAACCCCGAGGGGTGCTAAGGGTGTCTTTCCCCCCACCCCCAAGTATTTGTTTCCAGAGAGTAAATCATCTGTGTACCAAGTATTGCTCCAGGCGGTCCAATTTGGGGAAACCTCGGTCGGAACAATGAGGAGGAAAATGCACAATTTTAGGAATGACTGAAATTGTTCCCAAGTCCTGTTGGACCAGAACGCCAGGGAAACTGAGTCACACCCTCCTGTCCTTCAAGCCACCGTTTTCTCCGGAAAGGGCTAATTATTTTCCCAACTAATTGCCAGGTGCCTCTCGTTCTGCCCCGGCCAACTTTGAAGGTGTGAGTGAAATCAGCCCCAAAAATCTAGAATAGCCTGGTTGGGGTTTTTTTTTCGAGAAAAGAACATCCCGAATTATTATTACTATTATTATTATTATTATTATGGATCGTAGAGGTAATTTATCTGTCACACCCAGCAACGCAACTCGACATGTGGGCTAGCCTGCAAAAACTGCAGAGCGTGAAGGTAAAAAGGAAGGCATTAATATTTATGAATAATTATAGTTTGGGCAGAGAACCCAAAGAGGAGGGGGGAGGGAATTAATACAGGGAGTCCTTGAACTTAAAACATTTCAACGTTGGAGGAATGGAATGAAATAGGATAGAATAAAATAGAATAGAATAGAATATAGGATAGATGGAATGGAATAGAATGGAATGGAATAGAATAGAATAGAGGATAGACAGGATGGAATGAAATAGAATAGAATAGAATAGAATAGAGGATAGGCAGGATGGAATGAAATAGAATAGATGAAAACAGGATAGAATGAAATAGAAAAGAATTAGAATAGAATAGAATAGAATAGAGGATAGACGGAATGAAATAGAATAGAATAGAAGATAGACAGGATGGAATGGAATGAAATAGAATAGAATAAAATAGAATAGGATAGACAGGATGGAACAGAATAGAAAAGAATTAGAAGAGAAGATAGCTGGAATGGAATGAAAGAATAGGATAGGATAGACAGGATGGAATGGAATGGAAGAGAATAGAAAATTAGAATAGAATAGAATAGAATAGAGGATAGACGGAATGGAATGGAAGAGAATAGAAAATAAGAATAGAATAGAATAGAGGATAGACGGAATGGAATGAAATAAAATAGAATAGAAAAATATAGAATAGAATATAGACAGAATGGAATAGAAAAGAATAGAATGGAATAGAATATAGGATAAAAAGAATGGAATGGAACGGAATATAGGATGGACAGAATAGAATATAATTCTTTATGGACCAAGGGTGATTGGACACACAAGGAATTTGTCTTTGGTGCAGATGCCCTCAGTGTACATAAAGAAAAATAAAATACATTCACCAAGAATCATACGATCCAACTCTTGGTGACAGTCATAGGTTACTCATAAGCCATCAAATTATACTAGGAAACAAAACAATATAACTTTTAAAGATGAAAGCAGCATAGCCATAAGTGGGAGGAGAGAGCTACTAGGAAGGAAAAGAGGAAGAATAGTAATACAATCAGTAGCTAATTGACAGCGTTGAGCAAATTATTTGTTTAGCAGAGTGATGGCATGCGGGAAAAACTCTCTTTGTGTCTCCTCGTCTTGGGGTGCAGAACCCTATAGCCTCGTTTTGAGGGTAGGAGTTGAAACGATATTCAGGATGCGTGGGGTGTGTAGATATTTTCACAGCCCTCTTTTTGACTCGTGCAATATACCGGTCCTCAACAGAAGGAGGTTGGTAGCCATTGCTTTCTCTGCAGTTCTAATGATCCGTTGAAGTCTGTGTCTGCCTTGTTGGGTTGCAGAGTCTACAAGAGACAAGAGTTTAATCTACTCAGCCAGTGGGTGCATGCAAATCAGACTTTGTCTCTCTTCGGAGATGCATACGTGTGTCTCTTTTGCATATATATATATATATGCAAACTTGGTCGCCACTTCGGCACCTTGGTTGCAAACTAAGCCTCTAGAATAGTGCAGCCAGCAACTTTCTCCCCTTCTCTGCGGGATTGCCTACTTCCTGTAAAATCCCACCCGCCACGCTCCAGGAATGAAAATTCAATTTAATTAAGAAAAGCAGAAAGGAAATTCTCAATCAGTTCTACCCTCCTTCTCTGTCGCCACGTTTCGGCTGGGAGGTGAAGAAGGATCCACCTGTCTGGATTTTTTTTTTAATGTTTTCTCCTCTTGGAATCTTTTTCTCTGCAAACTTTTCGGTCACTTTTCCAACATTGTGGATCGCTGTGTATGCCCCTCCAACCTCTGAGTAACTTTCTACGTGAGACGGGTGGAAATATATATTTTAAAAATCTGATTGTTAAAATTAGCGCATATATAAAATACTAAGAACCCTTTAAGGAGTTTTTTTCTGGCTGAAAAATGAATAGAAGTTGAGGGATATTTTTTGGACAGGGGATTTAGCAACTGAAAAAGGAATATGGGAAGAAGGGATTTATGTAATCTAATATCAAAGGGGAAGTTGCTTATAATTGCTGTAAAGAAGATTGGAAATGGTTTCCTTAAATGTTTATTTTTTCTTTATTCTCTCCTTCCTTCCTCACCCCTTCCTCTCCAATTCTCCTTCCTTCCTTTTCTCTTTTCTTTCCTTCCTTCCCCTCTAACCCATTCTCTCTTCCCTCCTTCAGATTATCATCCTTTCTCTTTCCCTTCCTCCCTTTCATTTCCCTTCCCCTCTTTTCTCCTCCTTTCTCTTCCCTTTTCCTCTACCTCCCTCTTTCATTTTCCCTTCCCCTTCCCTCCTCTATTCCTTCCCGTCTTTTCCCCTCCCTCCCTCCCATTTCCATCTCCTTCCTTCTTCCTCTCCCTCTCATTTCCATCTCCTTCCTTCCTTCCTTCTTTCCTTCCCTCTTCCTCTCCCTCCTCTCCATCTCCTTCCTTCTCTCCCTCCCTATTTCCACCTCTTTCCTCCCTCCTTTCTCTCTTCCTCTCATTTCCATCTCCTTCCTTCTTTCTTTCCTTCCCTCTTCCTCTCCCTCCTCTCCATCTCCTTCCTTCCTTCTCTCCCTCCCTATTTCCATCTCTTTCCTCCCTCCTTTCTCTTTTCCTCTCATTTCCATCTCCTTCCTTCTTTCTTTCCTTCCCTCTTCCTCTCCCTCATCTCCATCTCCTTCCTTCCTTCTCTCCCTCTATTTCCATCTCTTTCCTTCCTCCTTTCTCTCCTTCCCATCTCCTCCCTCCCTCTTTTCCTCCCTCTCCTATTCTCCGCCCTATTTTTCTTGCTGCTGCATTTCACATTTTTCGTTTTTTCACTTATTCAGAATTCAGAGGACCTTGGGCTGCTGTTCAAACATTTCATAACAGTTTTATTTATTTATCTTTTAAAAAAAAGAAAAAAAGAAGCCGCTCTCTTGTTTGACACGGATTCCCCAGCCAAGCTTCTCCACCCACCCACCCAAAACAATTCAGTCAGTCCTACGCTGAACCATCATTGACTGTCCATGGGTCATTTCTGTTCCCGTAAAGTCCCCCAGGTCAAAACTTCATGCCATGTCGGGCGAGGTCGGCTCGGGCTTCACGGATTTGGGCCTGCAGCTCGAGGGAGGCCTCTTGGCAGTCGTTGAAGGTAGCCAGGCGGTAGCCCACCACTCCCAGCGAGTAACAGCCGAAGGCCACCAGCAGATACGTGGGCAGGGCCCAGAGCACCTGGTGCCAGCTTGGGGATAAGGGCTGGGACCCCACGAGATCCAGCATCAACGCAGCCCAGATGCCACCCAGGAGGGCCAGAGAGCCGAGCCACTGAAAGAGTTTCGTCATGATCCTGAAATACAGCAGTTAAAAACAAAAAAATATGAGATTAGATTAGTAGACAGTAGCTATAATAATATTAGATTAGTAGATATATTAGACTAGTAGCTATAATATTAGATTAGTAGTTATTAGTAGATATAATAATATTAGATTAGTAGATATTAGTAGATATAATAATATTAGATTAGTAGTTATTAGTAGATATAATATTAGATTAGTAGATATTAGTAGATATAATAATATTAGATTAGTAGATATTAGTAGATATAATAATATTAGATTAGTAGTTAGTAGATATAATATTAGATTAGTAGATATTAGTAGATATAATATTAGATTAGTAGATATATTAGATTAGTAGATATTAGTAGATATAATAATATTAGATTAGTAGATATTAGTAGATATATTAGATTAGTAGATATAATATTAGATTAGTAGTTATTAGTAGATATATTAGAGGGAGCAAAACACAACTTTCCAGACAGACTACAAGTCCCACTAACTTTCTGGCTCAGGCAGATGGGAACTGGAGTCCAACCTCCGAAGGGTCAGGAAGTTCTACTCTAACCGCAAAATTTTTGCAATCCTTTCCAGGGCCTCCCCTAGTAGCCATGACATTATGTATATAATAATACCATCGTGTCATATATATCCTATCTCATATTATAGAATAGCAGAGTTGGGAGGGACTTTGGAGGTCTTCTAGTCCAACCCCCTGCTTAGGCAGGAAATCCTGCATCACTTCAGACAAATCTCTTAAAAGACTTCCAGTGTTGGAGCATTCACAACTTCTGGATTGTGATTCGTTATAGATTAATTATATCACGTGTTATTACATCTGTGCATTTCCCAACAGCAATTGCCATTGCTTATTATTATATATATATTTATTATTATTATTATATCAATGATTACATCTGGGCCTCTAACAGCGACGGTTATGATGCCTTTATTATTATATGATCCTATCTGTGCATCTGCTAATTGCTATTATCTAGGGTTATATTTTTTATTATTATTAGCAGCAGCAATCAAAAAAAGGATGCCAACCATCCCTTTTCCGATTTCTTGCAACAATTGCACAAACATGCATAAAATAAATAAGCCTCCCCTGGGATAAACCCGCAAATGTCGCCCCCGTCCCCGCATTCACACGACCCACCGACCTCGGGTTGCAGCGAGTTTTTTTTTCCTTTCCAGCTTCTCCGACTTCCTCGTCGCTCGCTGGTGACGTCACTAACGCACCCGCCAATCACCGCGCCCGCTGAGCGGGTGGCGCCGGTGGAGCGCCGCGGTGCTCGCCGGGAGTTGTAGTTTCCGTCCCCCTTCTTGGACACGTTGTACGTTTCAGCGGAAGGCGGGTTCTTGAGCATGGGCAGAGTGCTGGGGAGGAATGGCTGGACTTTTGGAGAGAGGGGTCTGCACCAGGTAAGGGTCTTCTTTTTTTTCATTGAAGACTAACCCCCCAAAACTCTCGTTGGAAGTTATTCTGGGCTAAACAGTCATGAGGACTGGGAACTTGGCTATGAGTGCCGTTTTTATTATTTTATTTATTTATTTAGTTTGCCACTCATGTCCAAGATAACGGAAAAGAATCAACATGAATAAGAACAAAGGGGGAAGCGCTTAAACCTTAAAACATTTAAACTCGAAACCTTTAAATTTAAAACGTACGCATTTAAAATGTTGCACGTTGCAGACGCATGAGGACTAGAAACTTTTATTATTATAAATGCTGTAGTCTTTTGTGTGCAGAATGGTGAGGGCTGGCATCCTGGTTATTTATAGGCACGGTGTTTAAAGCAGTTTTCTGTGCTTTTTCTGTGCAAAACCATGAGGACTAGAAACATTACAAATGCTGTGATTTTTTCTGTGCAAAAACCATGAGGACCAGAAACTTTTATTATTATAAATGCTGTAGTCTATTGTGTGCAGAATGGTGAGGGCTGGCATCCTGGTTATTTGTAGGCACGGCGTTTGATGCCATTTTTGTGCGGCATCGCGGGGACGCTGACTCTTCAGTCACAGTAACAGAATAACAGAGTTGGAAGGGACCTTGGAGGTCATCTAGCCCAACCCCCTGCTCATGCAGGAGGCCTGTGCTAGGGATTCGAACTGCCAAACGGCCGACCTTTCTGCTTACCCAGCCGTCGTCGTTGTGTTATAAAATCAGTTTGTCTGTGCAAGAACCACAAGTGTCAGGATTTTTTAATTGTGTATAAACATGGCCGTTAAATCAATTGTCTCTGCAGACTCATGAGGACTGGGATCTTGGTGAGGCGTATTGTATTTAAATCAGTTGTTCTCTATGCAAAGCCGTGGGAACGGAACGGAAGTTTTATTATCAAGCGTTTACACCCCATGCATAACCATGAAGAGGGCACTCTTATCATAAAGCCGCCCTTCAGCATTTAAATCGGGCAAAATAGAAAACCATGAGGACTGGAAGCTTGGCATTGTTCCTTGAGGATGAAGCCTCGCTCCCAGCTTTCTGGCTGCCTCGATTTTGTCACCTGATATAAAAAGCCATTTCTTTATTTATGTTGTTGCTGTTCCAACTGCAAAACCCTCCCCCTGCCTTCCAGCCCCTTGGGAGGCCAAAACAATGAGGACTGGGATCTTGACTTATTTATTTTATTTATTTTATTTTATTTTTTGAAACAAATGTATTTCTTTTATTTTTTGAATCAAAGAATTAAAAAAAATACTTTGGTTACATGTTTTAACTTCTTTTATAAACTTATTTATTTCTTTTATTTTTTGAAACAAAGAATGAAAAAAAATACTTTTGTTGCATATTTTAACTTCTTTTATAAACAAAGTGTTATCCTAGCTCCCCCACTTTTACATCTTCTACTATGCATATAACATTTTACATCCTATTTCCATTTTTGCACTGCAGTCACCTTATTTTTATTCCATATTCTCCTGCTTAATTTAATTTTTTTTCCTCAATATATAATCAATAACCTTTTGCCTCTCAAAGTTAATCAAGTTTAACATATCCTTTCCATCTTTTATTCTGTTTTTACTCTTCGCAATAACTATCCTCAAGTTTAATTTTATATGGTAAAGGTTACAATTCATTAATTATCCACAAGTAGCAATTTTAATCTGTATCCCACGCATTTTATTGAATATAAAGCATTGATACTATTTACTAAAGTTCATTCTATTTTAAGAAAGTCCTTTTCTTTCTTTCTTTCTTTCTTTCTTTCTTTCTTTCTTTCTTTCTTTCTTTCTTTCTTTCTTTCTCTCTCCTTCCATCTTTCTTTCTTTCTTTCTTTCTCTCTTTCTCTCTCTCTCTCCCGTCTTTCTTTCTTTCTTTCTTTCTTTCTTTCTTTCTTTCTCTCTCTCTCTCCTTCTGTCCTTCTGTCCTTCTTTCTTTCTATCTTTCTTTCTTTCTCTCTCTCTCTCTCTCCTTCCGTCTTTCTTTCTTTCTTTCTTTCTTCTTTCTCTCTCTCTGTCCTTCCTTCTTTTCTTCTTTCTTTCTTTCTCTCTTTCTCTTTCTTTATTTCTTTCTTTCTTTCAACCATTTTTTCTTCATCTCTCATATTCTCTCCACCCATTTGCCTAATTTTTTCCTCTTTTTTTTTAATCTTAAAATTCCTGGATTTCCCCTTTTCAATCAGGACTAGAATCTTGATTTTTTTGTTCCTCCTCAGAAAAAAAACAACAACTAAGAACCGATCGATTGAAATAGAAACGCCCTATTGAAACTGGCCCCCTGGTCTAGACAAAACCATGAGGACTGCCACCTTGCCTTTATTAGTTGAGGAAGCGGCTTCGAATCCATTTCCGTAACTAATCAAGGCAAGGTGCCAGTCCTCATGATTTCGACTCGGGGATTTGAAGGGCCAGCCTTTTCCCGTCAAGCGAGCCGCCACCTTCCTCTACCAGGACTCGAGCGGGCCTGGCCGAAGGTGCTGGGAACCAGGCGCCACGACATTCCCACTGGGTCTCTCTGGCCAGGCGCGAGGGAATCCTGGCGGGCGCGGGAAATGGCGGGAGGGGGTGCTCCCCGCGTGGGGAGGCTGCCACCCGCCGGGTTCCCACTGTTGTTCCCGGCTTTCTTTCTTGCAGCTCCTGGAATCGTCTCGGGAAACTGAGGCGGTTTCCTCAGGAAACATCTGGCTTCCTCCAGGGTCCGGCCTAGGCCGGGATTTGGCCGGGATGGGAAGGAGAGGCTGGCATGGAGGGGGGCAGAGGGCGAAGATGGGAGGGAGGGAGGGGCTGCCCCTTTGATCTCCTCTTGGGACTTGATGGAACTATCTTTCCCTTCTTCCTCTTCCTCCTTTCTCTCCTTCCTTCTCTTTCTTCTCCTTCGCCTCTTGGGCTATCTTCTCTTTCTGTGTATCTCTCCTTTTCCTTCTTTCCCTCTTTCTTTCCTTCCTTTCCTTTTCCTCCTTCTCCATCTTCTCCTTCGTCTCTTGGTCTAAGTTCTCCTTCTCCGTATCTCTCCTTTCTCCTCTCCCTCTTTCTCTCCTTCTCCTCCTTCTCCATCTCTTGGTCTATCTTCTCCTTCTTGTTTCCCTTCGCTCCTTCTTTCTCTCCTCTCCTTTTTCCCCTTCTCCATCTTCTCTTTCTCTGTATCTCTCCTTTTCCTTCTCTCCCTCTTTCTTTCCTTCTCTCCTTTTCCTCCTTCTCCATCTTCTCCATCTCTTGGTCTCTCTTCTCCTTCTCCCTATCCCTCTTTTTCCTTCTCTCCCTCTTTCTCTCCTTCTCTCCTTTTCCTCCTTCTCCATCTTTTGGTCTATCTTCTCCTCCGTATCCCTCTTTTTCCTTCTCTCCCTCTTTCTTTCCTTCTCCATCTTCTCCATCGTCTCTTGGTCTAAGTTCTCCTTCTCCGTATCCTTCCTTTCCCTTCTCTCCCTCTTTCTCTCTCCTTTTCCTCCTTCTCCATCTTCTCCATCTCTTGGTCTATCTTCTCCTTCTTGTTTCCCTTCTCTCCCTCTTTCTCTCCTTCTCTCCTTTTTCCCCTTCTCCATCTTTGTCTCTTGGTCTATCTCTTCCTCCTTGTTTTCCTCCTTTTCCTTCTCTCTCTCTCTCTCTCTCTTTCTCTCTGTCTCCTCTTTTTCCGCCTCTCCCTCCTTCTGCTGCGCTTCCTCGTCTGTCTTCTCCTTCCCCTTGTTTTCCTCTTCTTCCTTTTCTCCCTCCTTCTCTCCTTCTCTTTCTCCTTCTCCATCCTCTCCTCTGCCATCTACTCCTCCTACCCCCATGTTGCAACCCACCTCCCTTGTAGCACTGATAATGTTACCTATTTGGGTCATGAAATGTCTGCAAGAAATCCCCCCCAGCTCAGAAAGCACCAGGGACCCCAGAGTCGTCCTTCCTCTTCCTCCTGTCATCCCCTCCTCCTCCTCCTTCTTCTTCCTCCTCCTCTCCACAACCCCCAGTCCTCTAGCACTGATGATGTTCGATAGTTGGGTCATGAAACGTCTTAAAAGAAGCAACCAAGCTCAGAGAGCACCAAGGACCCCACAGTTCCCTTCTTCCTCCTCCTCTTCTTCTTCCTCCTTCCCTCCTCCTCCTCCTCTCCACAATCCCCATTCCCTTCTAGCACTGATGATGTACCCTAGTTGGGTCATGAAACGTCTCCCAAGAAAACCCCCCAAGGGCCTGAGCACCAAGGGCCCCTCCTCCTTTCTTCTTCCTCCTCCTCCTCTTTCTTCTTCCTCCTCCTCCTCCTCCTCCTCCTCTTTCTTCTTCTTCCTCCTCCTCCTCTTCTTCCTTCTCCTCTTCTTCTTCCTCTTCCTCCTCCTCCTCCTCTTTCTTCCTCTTCCTCCTCTTCTTCCTTCTCCTCCTCTTCTTCTTCCTCTTCCTCCTCCTCCTCCTCCTCCTCCTCCCTGGCCTTCCTCACCCTCGTTCTATCAATCAAGCCTGTGCAAAAAAAGGCCTCTGGCATCGGAAAGACTCATTTCGACTCTGCTTTTGCAGCAGGTTGGCCCACGGGTGCCTCTGGGCATGCACAGAGTACTTTCCCTCCATCCTGTTGAGAAAAAAACCCCAATCGCTACCACCCAGATCTTCTGGAAGTTTGCGGGCCGGCGGGGAGTTTTGTCTGGCTTCCTCCTTGCAAACCTGTGTGTGTGTGCCTTCTCTCCTCCTCCCCCCCCCCCCCCCCCCAGATCAAAGGCACAAAAACCAGCTGCAAAGTTGCTTTGTCTAGAAATCCTGGCTGGCAAACAAAGAGACGCCCGAGGCTGGCTTACTCGCAGAGCGCTGAGTCGGCCGAAAAGCCCCCCAAACAAAACTCTCTTCTTCAGCCTTGCAAAGCAGGGTGTTGCATTCTCCAAATTCTCCCCGTTTTTATTCCGGCCGCTTCCCACTTTGGCCCACCGCCGGGCAGCGCCCACCGACCGGGGACGGCCCTCGAACGGGGCAGTGGCCTTCCTTGCCCAACCCCGTAGCCCATCGCCCTCTGCCAGCCCAGGCCAGGGGGTCCTTTCTCCCGGCAAATGTTTGGGAATCTTCCCCAGTTGGGGTGGGTGGGAAATCAGCCTCTTGGCAAATCTTGGTGTCTGGGGTGTGTGTGAATTTAGTCTCAACGATGATGTCCTTTCCCCCCGAAAATAAGACCTACCTGGGAGAGAAGTGCTAGCGTGATTCTTTTTCAGGGTGCTGGTAATATAAGCCCTACCTACCCCCCCAAAAATAAACCCCAGTGAAGGTTGTCAGCCAGAGGAATAGAATAGAGATGAGAATAGGAAGTAAGAGAATAGAATGGAATGGAATAGAATAGAATATGAAGTGAGAATAAAATAGAATAAAATGGAAGAATAGAATATAGAATACAGGAAATAGGAAAGAATAGAATAGAATAGAATAGAATATGGAATGAGAATAGAAGAATAGAATACAGAATAGGAAATAAGAGAATAGAGTAGAATAGAATAGAGAATACAGAATAGGAAATAAGAGAATAGAATAGAGAATAGGAAATAAGAGATAGAATGGAGAATATAGAATACAGAATAGGAAATTAGAATAGAATAGAATAAAATATGGAATGAGAATAGAAGAATAGAATACAGAATAGGAAATAAGAGAATAGAGTAGAATAGAATAGAATAGAATAGGAGAATAGAAGAATAGAATACAGAATAGGAAATAGAGAATAGAACAGAATAAAATAAAATAAAATATGGAATGAGAATAGAAGAATAGAATATAGAATAGAATAGAATAGAAAGACAAGATACATTTGTTAAGAATCATCACTTATTCTCTCTCTTTCACTCGCTCTCTCATACTCTTATACTATCTTTCTCCATTTCTCTCTCTCATTCTCTCTCCCCCCCTCTCTCTTATTCTCTCCCTCTCCCCCTCTCCATCTCTTATTCTCTCTCTCATATTCTCTCTCTCTCTTATTCTCTCCCTCTCTTATTCTCTCCCTCTCTCCCTCTCCATCTCTTATTCTCTCTCCCTCTCTTATTCTCTCCCTCTCTTATTCTCTCCCTCTCTTATTCTCTCTCTCCAATTCTCTCTCTCTTATTCTCTCTCCCTCTCTTATTCTCTCCCTCTCTCCCTCTCCATCTCTTATTCTCTCTCCCTTATTCTCTCCCTCTCCATCTCTTATTCTCTCTCTCTCTCTTATTCTCTCTCCCTCTCTTATTCTCTCCCTCTCTCTTATTCTCTCTCCCTCTCTTATTCTCTCCCTCTCCATCTCTTATTCTCTCTCTCTCATTCTCTCTCTCTCTCTCTCTTATTCTCTCCCTCTCTCCATCTCTCTCTCTCTCTCCCTCTTATTCTCTCTCTCTCTCCCCTGGAACCCTGGGGGTTTTTTGTCTCTTCTTCTTCAGACTGGTGCCAAAAAGAGAGAGAGACTTCTCAGTCGCGGCAGTGTCTATCTCTCAATGTTTCTGCTGCCTTTTGGCTTCCCCCAAGCAAGAAGATCTGAATTCAAAGCTGTTGACTTTTTATCAGCAGGTTTAGGAATGGAGGGGATGTTTAGCCGCAGGGACAAGACAATAGAAGCCCATTCTGAAATTGGGGTGGGGGGTGGTGGGGGTTTGCTTGCTTGATCCCAGCGCTGATTGCTGATTTCTTAAGAAAACGTATTTTTTTCCCTGTAGCTCTTGCTTAATTTACTCCTGCCGGAGCAGGTATAAACAGCTGTGTGTTGCAGGGAGATTGGCAGATGGGAGGGAAGGAAGGAAGGAAGGAAGGAAAAAAGCAAGGGAGAGGAAAAGGGAGAAGGGGGTGAGGAAAGAGAGGGAGGAAAGGAAGGAGATGGGAAGGAGAGCAGGAAGGAAGGAAGAAAGGAAGAGAAAGAGGGGAAGAAAGGAAGAAAAAAGTAATGGAGGGAAAGCAGGAGAGGAAAAGGAAGAAGGGAGGGACGAGCGAAAGAGAGGGAAGAAAGAAGAAGAAATGAAGGGAAAGGGAGAGGGAAAAAGGAGAGAAAGGAAAGGAAGGAAGGAAAGGAGGGAGATGGGAAGGAGAGCAGGAAGGAAGGAAGGAATGAAGAAAGGAAGAGAAAGAGGGGAAGAAGAGGGAGGGAAGAGCGAAAGAGAGGGAAGAAAGAAAGGAAGAAATGAAGGGAGAGGGAAAAAGGAGAGAAAGGAAAGGAAGGAAGGGAGGGAGGGAGATGGGAAGGAGAGCAGGAAGGAAGGAATTGGAGGGAAGGAAGAAAAGAAGAGAAAGGGGAAGAAAGGAGGAAAAAAGTAATGAAGGGAGAGAGGGAGAAGAAAAGGGAGAAGGGAGGGAGGAGCAAAAGAGGGAGGGAAGGAAGGAAGAAGAAGGGAAAGGGGGAGGGAAAAAGGAGAAAAAGAAAAGGAAGGGAGGGAGGGAGGGAGGATGGAAAGGAGGGAGAGAGATGGGAAGGAGAGAGGGAGGGAAGGAAGAAAGGAACGAAAGGAAAGAGATGGAAGGAAAGCGAGAAAAGGAAAGGAGGAAGGAAGGAAAGGAGGACAGCCCAATAACGGCATCGAAAGGGACCGTAGAGGTCTTCTAGTCCAACCCCACGTTCAAGGAGGAAAGGAAAAGAACGGGATCTCAATTTCAAAAGCCTCTCTCCCAAAAACTCTTTATCGCTCCTTCCCAGCTTTGGCAGATCGGAGTTGCTTTCCCTTTTCGGCCGATGCCCGCGATTCAGCCTCGCCCTTGCCCACAACTTCTGCCAACCACCTTCCCAGCCAAAAAAAATATTCTTTTTCCCACCCCACCTCTCCTTCCAAAGCAGAAAAGAGAAGGAAAAGAAGCTGGGTATCCAGCCTCCACTCTCGCCCAAATTGGCACTCCCCAGGCCATGCCATGCCCTTTGCCCCCTACACCCCCCCCCCCAAAGAGAGGGAGGGAGGGAAAGAGGTTACGGGGAGCCGAAGAAGTCTTCCTAGTAAATAAACCCTCAATGGAGGTTTGGGACTTGCTCCAACCTGCCTGGCTTTCCCTTGAACGAGACTCACCTGGCCCGCAGGTTTAAACAGAGAAACAAGAGAAGGAAAATAAAAGATTGAGAGATTTGGCGAGTTTTCAAAAAAACACACACACACACACAAAAAGAGGCCAAATTCTGGGCCAAGCTTGTCGATCGTAAAGGTGGGCAGTCGGATGGTTCGAATCCCTAGCAGAGGGATCCCTAGCCTGAGCAGGGGGTTGGGCTAGGTGACCTCCAAGGGTCCCTTCCGACTCTGCTGTCCTTCCTTCGTTGTTATTCGCTTTTCGCCCTTTCTTTCTTTCTTTCTTTCTTTCTTTCTTTCCTTCCTTCCTTCCTCTGAACTTTTGGACGGTCACTAAAGGAACCGATGTAAGCTGAGGACTATCTGTATAGCAATAATAATGACAGACAGACAGACGATAGATAAAGAGACGATAGAGAAGATAGAGAAAAGATAGATAGATATAGAAATAGATGGTAGATTATAGACAGAATGATAGATAGATAGATGATAATAATAATAATAATAATAATAATCTTTATTGTCATTGTAAAAATTACAATAAAATTGGTTAGATAGATAGATAGATAGATAGATAGATAGATAGATAGATAGATAGATAGATAGATAGATAGAGATAATTATAGAGATGGATAAAATAATGATAGAAAAGATAAAGAGAAAGATAGATAGAAATAGATGTTAGATGATAGGTAATCAATAGAATAAATAATGATTGAAAAGATAGATAGAAATAGATGATAGATTATATAGATAAAGATAGAAATAGATGATAGAAAAATAATGATAGAGAAGATAGAGAAAAGATAGAAATAGATGTTAGGTGATGATAGATAGATAGATAGATAGATAGATAGATAGATAGATAGATAGATAGATAGATAGATAGATAGATAGATAGAGAAAGATAGAAATAGATGATAGATTACATAGATAGATAAAGATAGAAATAGATTATAGATTGATTGATAAAATAAATAATGATAGAGAGGATAGATAGATAGATATGATAGAGAAAGATAGAAATAGATGATAGATTACATAGATAAAGATAGAAATAGATTATAGATAGATTGATAAAATAAATAATGATAGAGAGGATAGATAGATAGATAGATATGATAGAGAAAGATAGAAATAGATGATAGATTACATAGATAGAATAAAGATAGAAATAGATTATAGATAGATTGATAAAATAAATAATGATAGAGAGGATAGATCAATCGATCGATAGATATAGATAGATAGATTAGAGAGATAGATATCCTAAACTCTTCTTGTCTTCCAGTAGTTTCTCTTTTGTAAGAATTTCCCACTCATTTCAGTGCCGTCGTCACTAAACGAGTTGGGTGGTTGTATGTCAAGGGCGATGTGGAAAGAGCCTACATTGTGGGTGGGGGGGAGGGAGTGGAGGAAAAGGCTGCCCCCATCCTAGCTCAGCAGACCCTCCCCTCAGAAATGCTCAACCTATCTTGGAAATCTGCACAGATCCTCTTTTTTTTTTTTTTTTTTTAAGATTTTTCCAACTTAAAAAGTTGGAAAAATTAAATCTTTGTTTTAAAAAGAAACAGCCCGGCGGTGCCCAGAGAGAGAGAGAGAGAAAGGGGGGGGGGAGATTTTAAAATATAGCCCACCTACCCAATTCCCCGCCTCCGCCTTCCTTTGCTGCTGGGTTGTCTTCCTTGCAATCAAATCTTGGGGGTGGGGAGAGGGGGGGGGAGAGAATGGGCAGAGCTTGTAAGGCTGGAAGGCTTTTGCAAGGAATGTGATCCAATCCCCCCCCCTCCCCTCCGCAAAGGGGTCAGCGGTTCACTCGAGCCCCTCCCTCGCTTTTGGAGAGGCTGAGCTACACATGCCTTCCCTAGGGGGGGTCAGGGCAAAGGTTGACCCAGGGAATCCTGGGGCTTGAAATGGGGAGGGGGGCTCTTGAGTGGAGGAAGGGGGCCAGGAGGAAGTCAACTTCACCTGGGAAGCAAGCAATGAGTGTCACTTTTTCCTTTCCTTTCCCTCCTTTTTGTCTTTCTCGTGCAATCTTTTCTTCCGTTCCTTTCGTTTTTCCATCACTCCTTTCCTTCCTTTTCTTCTTTCCTTTTCCCATCACTCCTTTCCTTCCTTTTCTTCTTTCCTTCCTTTCCTTTCTCATCTTTCCTTTTCCCATCACTCCTTTCCCTCTTCTTTTCATCACTCCTTTCCTTCCTTTTCTTCTTTCCTTTTCCCATCACTCCTTTCCTTCCTTTTCTCTTTCCTTCCTTTCCTTTCTCATCTTTCCTTTTCCCATCACTCCTTTCCCTCTTCTTTTCATCACTCTTTTCCTTCCTTCTCCTATAACTTTCCTTTTCTCTCCCTCCTTTTCTTCCTTAAGTTCCTTCCTTCCTTCCCTCCCTTCATCGTGGCTTTTCAAAAGCACCCGAGATTTCCTTGAGTGAAGAAGGGGAGGCCTTAGCAAAGCTTGCCATAAATTAAAATTAAAGATAATTAATCCTTGTCCCACAGCGCCTCCTGCTGGAGATCCGCACAATGTTGAGAAGGTTGATTTTCCCTGGTCTCTGGGTTGGTGGTTAACACCCATCATCCCCAGCCTGCCCTGTTTTGGTGGCAGCTTTAAGGTGGTTTCAGAGGTGTTAAACACCTTATTAAATAGTCGTGGTTCTCAACTCTAGAAGTCTGGACTTCAACTCCCAGAATCCCCCAGTTTGCATGCTTTAAGAGGGCTGGGCTTCCACTCCCAGAATCCCCCATTTTGCATGCTTTAAGAGGACTGGGCTTCCACTCCCAGAACCCCCCAGTTTGCATGCTTTGAGAGGACTGGGCTTCCACTCCCAGAACCCCCCAGTTTGCATGCTTTGAGAGGACTGGGCTTCCACTCCCAGAACCCCCCAGTTTGCATGCTTTGAGAGGGGTGGGCTTCCACTCCCAGAACCCCCCATTTTGCATGCTTTAAGAGGGATGGGCTTCCACTCCCAGAACCCCCCAGTTTGCATGTTTAAGAGAGGTGGGCTTCCACTCCCAGAATCCCCCACTTTGCCTGCTTTAAGAGGGGAGGGCTTCCACTCCCAGAATCCCCCATTTTGCATGCTTTAAGAGGGGTGGGCTTCCACTCCCAGAATCCCCCACTTTGCCTGCTTTGAGAGGGGTGGGCTTCCACTCCCAGAATCCCCCATTTTGCATGCTTTAAGAGGGGTGGGCTTCCACTCCCAGAATCCCCCATTTTGCATGCTTTAAGAGGGGTGGGCTTCCACTCCCAGAATCCCCCAGTCAACCTGCTTTAAGAGGGATGGGCTTCCACTCCCAGAACCCCCCAGTTTGCATGTTTAAGAGAGGAGGGCTTCCACTCCCAGAATCCCCCACTTTGCCTGCTTTAAGAGGGGAGGGCTTCCACTCCCAGAATCCCCCAGCCAGCAAGTTTTAAATTATTTCGACTTCAACTTCCAAAATTACAGCTGGGGAATTCTGCGACTCAAAATCCACCCATCTTTGAAGTGCCTATGGTTGAGAAACATTGATGCACGAGATCTCCCTGGATCGATTTGGGCCAGTTCCTCTTTCTGTCTCGATCGAGCCTACCTTGCAAGATTGTTGGGAGGGGGGAGGAGAATAAAAATCAGGGGAGAATGCTAGGAGATAAATATAATGTATTACCAAAAGTAAAACCACACCTAGAATAATTGTCTAATTATTCTACTTTTCCATCTCCCTTCCTGACTCTGCAGAAAATAAAAAAAATATGCATCTTTCCATGCTAAATTTGCAAAGCGCTTGCAAAAAATATTTTAAGAAGCAGGCAGATGGCTCAAAGCAGTAAAAGGACACCAGTCTAATTGCTGTTTTATGGTATGTTAAAAAAAAAGAGAGGTTTTATTGAATTTCACCGGGGAAAACCGGAGCGGCGAGAGAGCCGATGTCCGGCCGTCAATTCCTCTTCCGGCTTTTGCTGACCGTCTTCACGGGGACGGAGACCGGGGTGGCCGTTTGGTAGAAGGTGGAGGAGATCTTCTGGATGTAGTAGAGGGCCACCAGGGAGAAGAGTAAGCTTCAGGGAGAGAGAGAGAGAGAGTAGCAAAGTTAAATGTGGTTTACGATTGCTCCCTGCAAATTAAATGAAAATTAAAGCGATTTAACTGCTATGTCCCACGTCCCTTTGGTCAATTCCTACAATATTCTTATTCCCCAATTCTTACAATATTCTTATTCCCCAATTCCTACAATATTCTTATTCCCCAATTCCTACAATATTCTTCGTCAATTTTCCTTCCTTCCTTCATTTCCTTCCTTCCTTAAACCAGACATCCCCAACGCCTACAATATTCTGAGGATGGATAGAAGGATCCTTCTATCTATCTGAGGATGGATAGAAGGTGGGCAGACAGGTCGATGAGTCCATCCTTCCTTCTTGGACTAGAGGACCTCCAAGGTCCCTTCCGACTCTGTTATTCTGCTACCTTTCCTTCGTTGCTATTTGCTTTTCGTCCTTTCTTCCTTCTTTCTTCTCTGCTTGTCTTTTTTTTTGTTGCCCTCCCTTCCTCTACAGTTTTTTCCTCTCTCTCTCTTTCTCCTTCCTTCCTTCTTGAGCAAGGGGTTGGACTAGAAGGCCTCCAAGGTCCCTTCCAACTTGTTTTACTGTTATTCTTTTTCCTTCCTTCCCATCTCATTCCTTCCTTCTTTCCTTCTTTCTTTCTTTCTTTCTTTCTTTCTTTTAATTTTTCCTGTACACCGGCCCGAGTCCCTCGGGGAGAGGGGGCGGTTTATAAATCTAATAAATTAATTATTATTATTAATTATTAATTATTATTATTATTTCCTTCCTTAAAACAGATCTCAATTCCTACAATATTCTTCGTCAATTTTCCTTCCTTCCTTAAACCAGACATTCCCAATTCCTAAAATATTCTTTGTCAATTTTCCTTCCTTCTTTCCCATCTCATTCCTTCCTTCTTTCCTTCCTTCCTTAAAACAGATATCCCCAATTCCTACAATATTCTTTGTCAATTTTCCTTCCTTCCCTTCTTTCCTTCCTTCCTTAAACCAGGCATCCCCAATTCCTACAATATTCTTTGTCAATTTTCCTTCCTTCTTTCCCATCCTATTCCTTCTTTCTTTCCTTCCTTCCTTAAACCAAAAACCCCCAATTCCTACAATATTCTTCGTCAATTTTTATCCTCTAATCCTCTTTCTTGCTCTTCTCTGTCGCTCTTCCCAGAATCTCAACATCTGTTGGCCACCAGAACTGGAGGCAGCATTCCAAGGGTGGCCTTAGCAAGATATTACTACAGATCAATCCCTCCCACCCCACTATTCCATCTCAAATCCCCCGCTGCCCTCCACCCTCCCACCTCTGCCCCCTTACCAGGTGGTGACACAGACGCGATGGATCAGCCCTGACGCAAAGAGGGCCAGGAGGAGGCAGGAAATAACTGCAGACGACAGGAGTGGGGGGGAAATAATAATAATAAACCAGGTTAAAAAAACCCCAGGATAATCCGTTTGGCTCCCGAGCCGCCTCCCCCTGCTTCTTCGTTCGACTCACTTTCAGGAAAAACCTTCGCTTGGAATCCTTTGCCGAAAATCAGGCTTTCCAAATTGTTGAAGGCCTTAGTTGTGTGGGGGGTCAAGGACGACAACCGTCGTAAGGGCTGGACGTATTTTGCAACGGTCTTAAGCCAGATGTTTCCCCTCTGCCTGGCAACCCTTGGGGAAAAAAACTTCTGTATTTAAACCGTGTGTGTGTGTGTGTGTGTGTTTAATGCCTTTTATGAAGGCCCCGTCGCCAGTCGGGAACTTTAGGCAATCGTCGATTTGTGACACTTTTTTTTTTTTTTTGAACTATTACCATCTGGCAGACGGTACCGGATAATAAAAACGAGGACAAACAGGCTGAAAAAAAACCCCAACTTCTATCCCAGGGCAGTAACCTATATTGAATTCTATGATAGATAGTGCGATATCGGGTTTTCAATTTCAATTATAAAGGATACGGTGGAAACTTTAGGCAATCCTTGATTTACGACATATAATTTTGTTTTTGAACTATTACCATCTGGCAGACGGTACCGGATAATAAAAACGAGGATAAAGAGGCTGAAAAAACAGCTTCTATCCCAGGGCGGTAAACTATATTGAATTCTACAGGATATAGTGCGATATATCGGGTTTTCAATTTCAATTATAAAGGATACAGTGGAAATTTTAGGCAATCCTTGACTTACAACATATAATTTTTTTTTTGAACTATTACCGTCTGGCAGACGGTACCGGATAATAAAAACGAGAACAAAGAGGCTGAAAAAGAAAAACAGCTTCTGTCCCAAGACGGTAACCTATATTGAATTCTATGATATATAGTGCGATATCGAGGTTTCAATTTCAATTATAAAGGATACGGTGAGGGAGAAAATGAAGAGGGCAGACCCCAAGAGACCCCCTTGGATGGTCAGCCATTCGCTGGACGCCAGATGGCGGCTGTACATCTGCATCCCGGTGAAGAGCAGCAGGGATAAGATGGAGGAAAGGACCAGAGAGATTCCCGTGCTGACCGCTAGAAAGACAAAAAGAGACGGTCACAGCCGGCGGGACAATTCGGTCATCGGCGGGTGGCGGGCAGCTACGCACGAACGCCCAGGCAGACGGGACTCCTCGAGGAGTTTGTAAAAGTGGGAAAAAAGGCAGGATATAAAATAAATGAAATTTAGCCAGGTCGTCCTTGGGCATAAAACTAGGTTTGTTTGAAATTGTCCACCCAAAAGAGGCTGGAATACAGAGCGTAAAACTTATTAAAAATATTAAAAAGGATAGGTTTAAATGTTTATTTTTCTAGTCGGATTGACTTCTGACCACAAGGCCCCTCGAGTACCCATAATTCCCACTGCCCACGTTTCTTGACCCATCATTCCCTCTGACCACAATGCCCCTCTACCCATAATTTCCTCTATCCACAATACTACTTTACCCATAATCCCCTCCATCCAATGATCCTTTACCCATAATCCCCTCCATCTACCTTTTTACCCATAATCCCCTCCATCCAATGATCCTTTACCCATAATTCCCTCCACCCACCTTTTTACCCATAATCCCCTCCATCCAATGATCCTTTACCCATAATCCCCTCCATCCACAATCTTTTTACCCATAATCCCCTCCATCCACAACGCCTCTTTACCCATAATCCCCTCCATCTGCAATATCCCTCTACCCATAATCCCCTCCATCTTCAATGCCCCTTAAGGGTGAGAGCAAGCACCATGGCACCTTTGCCCAGGGAAGCTGTGCTGTTTGGGGATGATGGGGGTTGTAGTCCAACACAGCTGGAAGGCACCATTTGGGGGGGGATTCTGGGTAATGCCGTGCCTTCTTTCATTCGCCTTGCCCACCCCTGCCACATTACCCAGGATGCCCTTGGATTGCTTAATCCGATGCCCACCGTCCCCCTTCCCAGAGACCACGTTACCCATAATGCCCCGCGCGACGCCCCCGCTCCGTCCGCCGAGCCAACGATCCCTCCTCGGTTTGAACCAGAGCGTCTGCCTGCCTTGCGCATGCGCCGCCGAGAAGAGCCTCTTTCTTCCCCACACCCCCTCACCCTCCAACCACGCTGGAGGTTCTTCTCGCGCACGCGCGGGACCGCCCCGGCTGGCTGAGCGCAGACGTGTACTTTTCTCTCCTGCGCCTGCGCACAAAAGGAGGCGTGAGGCGCCTTTAGCACATGCGCGGTGATGGCCTCGCCTCCTCGATAGGCAGGGAGTGCCTTTTTCACCGTCTGGCCGCTAGGGGGCCACGCCTCTCCTTTCCCTGAAGGCGTCGAACAAAGCGAGGCGCGCTGTTTCGTCGCCGGTTCGAGACCCGCCTCCTCGCTTTTGCAAAATGGGGGGGGGGGCAGGGAATCCTTTATATATATATAATAAATATATATATAAATAAATATATATATCCTTTATATATATAAATAAATATATATATATGTGAATAAAATTTACACCAGTCGCCTTTGCAATCACTGGCAAGCCCGCCTTCCCACCTCTGCCCTGCAAGAAGCGGAGAGGCACTCTGCGTAGGCTCAGAGGCGGCCTTTCCTCCACCCCCCCCACCCCCCCAGGGCTTTTGTATGCCCAGCTGGGGCAAAGGCACACTTGTGCACCACTCCAATGGGGGGAGCCCCCACCCCGCACCCCTTTCCATTTGCAAATGCTCTTGGCTCTCATCCAGCATCAAAGGATGCAAAGGATGCCCTCCCCCCACTCCTTAAAATGGGGGGGGGGGAGAGAATGAGCCACTCTTGGGTTGAGCTTCCCCCGAGCATGCGCACTCCCCCTTCCTTCCCCACCCCCCCACGGAGCCAGCCCCAGCTGCAATAGACCGAGGCGTTTGTCGCCGCCGTTGCAGGCGCGGCGCTGGGTGGGCGGGTGGGGGCTCGGGGAGGGGGGTTCCCTCCGCTGGGAGCATCCCCGCCCCCGCTTCACCGGGAGACATGGCCGAAGGCGACGACCTCCACTCGTTTACCTCCATCATGGACGCCCTCGTCCGGATCAGCGTGAGAATCGAACCCGTCATTTGGGGAGGGGGTCGGAGGGATGGATAGATAGATAAATGGAGGGATGCAGGCGGCGGGAGGGGGGGGGGCTTGCACCAAAACCGGGGCTGCTGCAGCCAAGCAGGATGGGGGTGGGTGCCTTCCTGGTGCATTATATGATATAGGGGATAAAGTGGGGAGGGGGGGCTATGGGGGTCCCTATGTCGCGGGGGGGGGGGAGAGGGAGGAGAGAGATGCGCCCAGTAGAGGGGACCCCCCCCATCTCTATTGTCTCCTGTCGTGAGAAAGAAAGATGCTTCTTCCCCTTTAAAACCATTTTTTTAAAAAAGCCCTCCCCCCCCCCAGGTGGGTGTTGGCTGCCCCCCCCCCCAAATGTTGGCAACCTGATTCTGTGCCCCCCCCAATCCCCTCTGCCATTTTCCCCTGGGTGCTTTTCTTCCATTTTCCCTCCCGGGGCAAAAAAATAATAATACAATAAAATAGAAGAGAGCAGAGGATGCTGTGAGCATCCGAGCACAGCCGGCGTCACCATGGCAACCTCCTCCCTGCTTCCCAGGCCGTGGTCCAGCTCCCTCTCTCTCTCTCTTTCCCTCCCTCCCCTTCCCTTCCCTTCCCTTTGTCCCCTTCGATTCCCCCTGCCAGGAAGGACATGGCACCCCGGCAGAGGGCGGGCATGGTAAGATCCCTTCGCCACGCACCCCACCCCACTCGCTCCAAAACCCATGCTTCCCAGCCTGGCTTTGGAAGATGGGCCATTGGAGGTGTGGGTGGGTGGGGCTTGGCCAGGATGGGGAGAATTCGCTGCCAGGAGGGGGGGAAATTTAAGGATCCCTAGCATCGGTGGGGGCATGGGGGGCGCGTTGTGGATCCAGGATCCACCCATGGTGGGGAGATCCCGAAAGGAAGGGAGGAGGAGGATCTAGGAATGGATGCCCTTGAAGGGTTCGCAAGCACAGACCGAAGGATTGGGCAGGCGGCCAAGCTGTTTTGGGAAAGGGGGGTGGGATGGGGAGGAAGGATCTTTTCATGCGTGGCGATGGAGGAAAATTGGAGACGGGGGTCATATTTGGAGAGCAGCCTCCTGTCTGCCCTTGATCCTAAACAGATCCCAGGTGGAAAAGTCATTTTTAGATCTTTGGGGGTGGGAGGGACTAGCTGTCAGAGTTGTTTATTTTTTTTAATTATTATTATTATTGTTATTATTGTTATTATTATTATTATTTCTTCTTCTTCTTCTTCCTCTTCCTCCTCCTCCTCCTCCTGGAAACCATTAGCACCTGGTCTTTGCGGGTAGATTGCTCCTGGGCAGGGAAGTTCTAAGGTTGCCTCTTTTAAGGAAGAGAGAGAGAGAAAGAGGGAGAGGGAGAGAGAAAGAGGGAGAGGGAGAGAGAATGAAGAGGGGAGAGAGAGAATAGAGGATGAAGAGAGAAAGAGGGAGACAGGATGAGGAAGAGAGATGGAGAGAGGGGGGATGAGAGAGAAAGAGAGAGAAAGAGGGAGAGAGATGGAGAAAGAGGGAGAGAGGATGAGGAAGAGAGGGAGAGATGGAGAGAGGGGGGATGAGAGAGAAAGAGAGAGAATGAGATGGACGAAGAGAGAGAGGATGAGAGAGAGAGAGAGAGAGAGAGAGAGAGAGAGAGAGAGAGAGAGAGAGAGAGAGATGTTCTTTCCTCTGATTTATTGCCTTCATGGTTTACGCTCTCTTGAGCTGTAAAACAGGCTGGGGTTATTCTTAGCAAGCCAGGATGGAGTCCTGATTACTTCATTGGGTTTATTGGGGCAGAGGTGTGTGTGGGGGGGGGGGGGGGAGGAGATCTGGAGTTCAGCTCCAGCAAATGCCCCAAGGGATTTAAGGCTGCAAGTCCCATCGTCCTCAGCAGCTGATCTTTCGCAGTTTGCCAGTTTGGGCTAATGGTGAACGCACAAGAGTGGGAAGTGGGAGGTGGGAGTTCTAGTCCCACCTCAGGCATGAAAGCCATTTAGGTGGAATTTGGACCAATCGCCAGGAGACTGGGAGTTCTAGTCCTGCCTTAAGGATGAAAGCCAATTAGGTGGAATTTGGACCAATCGCCAGGAGACTGGGAGTTCTAGTCCTGCCTTAAGGATGAAAGCCAATTAGGTGGAATTTGGACCAATCGCCAGGAGACTGGGAGTTCTAGTCCCGCCTTAAGGATGAAAGCCAATTAGGTGAAATTTGGACCAATCGCCAGGAGACTGGGAGTTCTAGTCCCACCTTAAGGATGAAAGCCAATTAGGTGGAATTCAGGCCAATCACAGGGAGATGGGAGTTCTAGTCCTGCCCTATGTATCAAAGCCAATTAGGTGGAATTTGGACCAATAGCCAGGAGACTGGGAGTTCTAGTCCTGCCTTAGGCATGAAAGCCATTTAGGTGGACTTGGGGTCAATCACCAGGAGACTGGGAGTTCTAGCCCCGCCTTAGCCCTAAAAACCAGGTGCATGACCTTGAGCCCGTCTATTTCTGTCCCAACCCACCTCGCAAGGTTGTCGTGGGGTTTTTTTTGGTGTAGGGGGAGAAAATAGCCGGAGGAAGGCGCATGGGTTACATTAAATGACTTATAAGCGTCATTAAGGGTGGGATTACGAACGCATTCAATTTTGCAAAGACACCCCTCACAGCTGATCCAGATCTCGTGGGCGCGGGAACCAAAATAGAGCAGAAATTATTTGCAGAAATGGCTTTTCTCTCCTCCCCCCCCAACACACTCCTTCTTCTCCCTCCCTCCTTCCTTTTTTTAAAAACGTTATTTCCTTCCTCTCTTTTTTTGCAGACCAGCATAAAAAACATGGAGCGGGAACTGCTGTGTCCCGTCTGCAAAGAAATGTACAAGCAGCCTCTGGTTTTGCCCTGCTTGCATAACGTCTGCCACATCTGCGCCACCGAAGTCCTGCTCCAGCAGGGGTACATCTGCCCGGACCCCACCTCCGAGCCCACTTCCCCGGCGTCTACCCCAGCCACCCGGAGTCCTCGTTTAGGACGCCGGATCGTGCCAAAACCGGAGCGCTTGGACCGGCTTCTGAAATCAGGTAAGTTTTCAACTTCCTTGAAATAGGAGGCAGCCGTGGGCAGCAGCTGCGCAAAAAGCCAGCCCAGTTCTAGGCTGCATCAACAGAGGGAGAGAATCAAGATCATCATGTGAAGGGTTAATGCCACTTTTGCAATGCCTTGGGAAGGCCACGCTTGGAATATTTGCATCCAGTTTAAGGTGGCAATTTGGAAATAAATTGGATGCTTATGTAAAATTAATTATGTAGAAGAGAAAATGTAAAAAGGGTGGGTGGGAAACCCCCGATCAACACACTGTTTGTAAAGAGGTGTCGAAGTTTATAACAAATAGATAAATAAATTTATGCAACAGGGGGAGGGCTATTAATTAGTTTTTCCTCCTTTGTCAATCTCCGAAGTAACATATTTCTCCTTTATAATAATAAATAAATAAATAATAAATTTATTTTGTATACCGCATCCTCTCCCCAAGGGGACTCGGAGCGGTGCTTTGTAATCATCATCTTTTAACGACCTTATAATCCCTTGGTGGGATGGAGCTAGCAGAGTGTTTTAATGGCCAGATGCCTTCCCTGTCGCCAGAGCGGAGTTTTTCCCTCCAGCAGATCTATTCTCAATGTTTATGTTGATTATTAAATAAACATATTTGGGTCCTTTTTTAGGAGAAGGGCGGGGTATAAATTTAATAAAATAAATACAAATAAATAAATAAATAGTGCCCAGAGAGAGAGAAATATCTGCCTCTACCTAGGATCGATCTCACGGCCTCCTGATTGTGAGACGAGAGCTCCGCCTCTAGGCCGCCCGCACCACTCCTGGTTGTTAAGTGAATCACTGTGGGTATTTCAATTAGTGACCCTGTTGTTAAGTGAATCTGGTTTCCCTGTTAGTAGTCGAACGGTCGCAAAAGGGGTCATGCGACCAGGGGAAACCGCGACTGTCATAAATACGAGTCGGTTGCCAAGGGCCTCACTTTTTAATCACGTGGCCCTGGGGAGGCCGGCAGTGGTCGGAAGCCTGAAAAACCGATCCTAAGTGACTTTTCAGTGACGTAACTTTGGTCACTGTTGTAAGTCGAGGACTACCTACATAGAGCTGCGTCTGTTGAGAGCAGAGCCCTCGGTTGTCATCCTCGTTTAACGGACCCATAATCCCTTGCGAGATGGAGTCTGGGCAACTGAATGGAGCTAGCAGAGTATTTGAATGGCCCGATGCCTTTCCTGTCACCAGAACAGGTTTTTTTTTTCCTCAGCAGAAATCTCCTTTGTAATCATGTCCCCGTTTTCTCTTCCGACCCAGGTTTCGGCACATATCCCGGCCGGAAACGGGGTGGCGCCTTGCACCCCCAGAGCATTCTCTTCCCGTGCCCGCTGTGCCAGCGCGACGTCGACCTGGGCGAGAGAGGTTTGGGCAGCCTCTTCCGGAACCTGACGCTGGAGCGGGTGGTGGAGCGTTACCGCCACACCATCAACGTCGACGCGGCCATCATGTGCCAGTTCTGCAAGCCGCCGCAGCTGGAAGCCACCAAGGGCTGTACCGAGTGCCGATCCAGCTTTTGCAACGAATGCTTCAAGCTTTACCACCCGTGGGGGACGCAGAAGGCCCAGCACGAACCGATCCCTCCGACGCTCACTTTCCGTCCCAAAGTAAGGCTCGCCCCTCTCGCCCCCGAATTCCTTTCCTGGAGACTAGATGACCTCTAAGGTCCCTTCCAGTTCTGTTCTCGGCGTCTGTACGTCTATTTTTATTTCTTAGTTTCGAAGGGAGACATTCATGATGAGAATATACCTGCTGGAAAAAAAAAAACCTCCGCATTGGCGACAGGAAGGGCATCCTACCTTTAGTTCAGTCCCTCAAAACAGCGTATACAGGTCGTCCTCGTTTAGTGACCACACTCGGTGAAATAAAACCACAACGGACGATCTTCCTTCCGCTTCCTTTTGCTTTAACAAAGGTCGCAAACACGAGGATTGGCCGTCCAATGACATTTCCATCAGCGTGGCCTCTGCGAACGGTTGCAGGACAAGGCAGTCGCTAAACGAGGACTCCCTGTATATCGTTCTCGCTTCCTAGTCTTCGTTGTGGGTCCATCCTGGTTGTGAAGCAACAACATCCGGCTTCGTTTTGTCTCCCTTACAGGGTCTGCTGTGTCCCGAGCATCGCGAAGAAGTCACCCATTACTGTAAAACCTGCCAGCGTTTGGTGTGCCAGTTGTGTCGGGTCCGTCGCACGCACACGAGTCACAAAATCACGCCTGTGCTCAGCGCCTATCAGGCTCTCAAGGTGAGAGGTTTGTAGAATCATACAAAAAGCAGTGGTTAACCGCTTCACGAGGCAATCTTCATTAGGCATTTCTTATTCGCAGCCATCTTTTTTGCTTTCTTTATCTGCTTCTGAGCTTTGCCGGCGTTCCTTTCCTCCCTTCAGTCTGTGTCATAAATCACGTTAACCCAATAGTTTCATCCATCTCAACCCAGCTACTGTAATCTGTAATTTTCCTTGGGTTTGGGAGCCTACTAGAGATCGGCGGTCTGGAGGATCGGACCCTCCGCCCGGTTGCTTCACCCCTTTTTTTCCCGCGCGCAGGAAAAATTGACGAAAAGCCTAGCTTACATCCTGAGCAACCAAGACACGGTGCAGGCGCAAATCAACGAATTAGAAGAGACTCTTCGACTCACGGAGGTAATGTTGCTTTTCGTTGTCATCTTGTTGTGGGTTGGACCCAGCCCCAAACAACCAGGAAGATTTGGCCGACAGGTTTGGCACTTCCTTCCTTGCTCTGTTCGTCCGTAAAATAACGGGCTTTCATTCCCTTGCTGACTGGGGGAATTCTGGGAGTTGAAGCCCACCCATCTTCCCCTGTTGATTAGGGAATTCTGGGAGTTGAAGTCCACCCATCTTCCCCTATTCACTGGGGAATTCTGGGAGTTGAAGTTCACCCATCTTCCCCCGTTGACTAGGGAATTCTGGGAGTTGAAGTTCATCCATCTTCCCCTGTTGACTAGGGAATTCTGGGAGTTGAAGTTCATCCATCTTCCCCTGTTGACTAGGGAATTCTGGGAGTTGAAGTCCACCCATCTTCCCCCGTTGACTAGGGAATTCTGGGAGTTGAAGTTCACCCATCTTCCCCCGTTGACTAGGGAATTCTGGGAGTTGAAGTTCACCCATCTTCCCATGTTGACTGGGGAATTCTGGGAGTTGAAGTCCACCCATCTTCCCCTGTTGATTAGGGAATTCTGGGAGTCGAAGTCCACCCATCTTCCCCTGCTGACTGAGGAATTCTGGGAGTTGAAGTTCACCCATCTTCCCCCGTTGACTAGGGAATTCTGGGAGTCGAAGTCCACCCCTCTTAAAGCGTGCTGACAACCATTTGTTTGGAATGGCCGAGGGTTTCCTGCTTGAGCAGGGGGTTGGACTAGAAGGCCTCCAAGGTCCCTTCCAATGCTTTCATTCTGTTACCCTTCCTTCCTTCCTTCCTTCCTTCCTTCCTTCCTTCCTTCCTTCCTTCCTTCCTTCCTTCCTTCTCCATCACTGGGGTTTTTAAAGAAGTGAATGGTCAGCCATTTGTCTGGGATTGGATAAGGTCTCCTGCTTGAGCAGGGGGTTGGACTAGAAGACCTCTAAAGTCCCTTCCAGCTCTGTTATTCTGCTATTCCTCCCCCCCCCCCTCTCCATCCCTGGGAGGTTTTCAAGAAGAGATTGGAACAATCCTTTGCGTGAAATGAGATAGGGTCTCCCTCTTGAGCAGCGGGGCTGGACTAGAAGACCTCCAAGGTCCCTTCCCAGCTCCATTCTGATGGAACGGCCCGTCGTAAGTCAAGGACTCAGTTCGTTTCCGCCATCTTGGTTTACCCGACAACGGTATTTCAGGGGCACAAAATCCGAATAATTGGCCCGATCTCCCGGCAGGTGAACGGCACGCAGGCCAAAGAAGAGATCGTAAGGCTGATGAACAACCTGAGCGGCCTGCTGGATGAGAAGCGGTCGGCTCTGCTTAACGCCATCGAGGATTGTCGCCAAGACCGGGTCAGCCGCCTACAAACCCAGTTACAGGAGCATCAAGCCATGATGGAGAATTCTGGAATGGTGGGCTACTCGCAGGAGATCTTGAAGGAAACGGACCAGCCCTGTTTCGTCCAGGCCGCCAGGCAGCTTCACCACAGGTGCGTTTCTTCTCCCAAAGCAGCAAACATTGGGGAGGCTGGATTCACTTAACGGCCGGCTGATTCGCTTAACAACGGTATGAACCCACTGTCGGTGACTGCGGTAAGTCGTTTTGCGGGCTGGATTCATTTAACTGCCGGCTGATTCACTTAACAACGGTATGAACCCACTGTCGGTGACTGCGGTAAGTCATTTTGCGGGCTGGATCCACTTAACGGCCGTCGGATTCGCTTAACAACGATTATGAACCCACTGTCGGTGACTGCGGTAAGTCATTTTGCGGGCTGGATCCACTTAACGGCCGTCGGATTCGCTTAACAGCGATATGAACCCACTGTCGGTGACTGTGGTAAGTCATTTTGCGGGCTGGATCCACTTAACGGCCGTCGGATTCGCTTAACAGCGATATGAACCCACTGTCGGTGACTGTGGTAAGTCATTTTGCGGGGTGGATCCACTTAACGGCCGTCGGATTCGCTTAACAGCGATATGAACCCACTGTCGGTGACTGTGGTAAGTCATTTTGCGGGCTGGATCCACTTAACGGCCGTCGGATTCGCTTAACAGCGATATGAACCCACTGTCGGTGACTGTGGTAAGTCATTTTGCGGGCTGGATCCACTTAACGGCCGTCGGATTCGCTTAACAGCGATATGAACCCACTGTCGGTGACTGCGGTAAGTCGTTTTGTGGGCTGGATTCACTTAACGGCCGTCTGATTCGCTTAACAACGGTATGATTCCACGGTCAGTAAGTCACAGCAGTCGTAAGTCGAGTCGGACTTGATGACAATTTTTACGGCGGTAAAAATGATAAAATCAGATCCGACTCGACTTCGGACCAATCTTGACTTAAATATTTCGGACCCTGTTATGGTCATAAGTTGAACAATGCAAATGTGCGTGCGTCTAGTCAGTCCTCGGCTTACGACAACTTGTTTAGTGACCATTGGAGGTAACAACCAGACTGAAACAAGGGATGGTTTTTCAGACTTAACGACCATTGCAGCCTCCGGATCAAAATTCAGAGGCTTGGGCAACCAACTCATACTTACGACGGCCGCAGTGTCCCCTTTTGTGACGAGCAAAAGTCAACGGGGAAGCCCGATTCACTTAGCGGCCGTGTGACTCCCTTAACAACTGCAGCGATTCACGTAGCCACCCGGATGTAAAAACAGCTCAAAATCCACTCGGCAAACGCCTCACTTAGCGACGGACGGAGAGTTTGGGCGCGATTGCGGTCGGAAATCAAGGACTGCCTGTAGGATATGAATGTGTGTGTGTATATCTCTCTCGCAGTCCAGTAAATGAGGGTTATGGATCTGTATTCAGACGCCAATTTTTCCTCCTGATTCTTGATTCTTTTCCTCCCTGCTCTCCTCTTGACTGCTCCGACCTTCCGACAGGATTCTCAGAGCGACCGATTCCCTCCAGGCCTTCCGGCCAGCGGCCAGCGCCTCCTTCGGCCAATTCCAGGTGGACGTCAGCCGAGAAGTGAAGCTGCTCACGGACCTCATTTTTATCAAAGGTGCGTAAAATCGCCGTTTTTGGAATGATGCTCGGCCTAGGATTTTATTTTATTTTATTTTATTCCTTCTCGCTAAGACCAAAATTGCAATTTTTCTCCCCAAAATTAAAATGAGTGGCCGACTGGTGCCATTTTGGACAGAGGCTCCTTAAAATCTGCCCCGTTACTGTGATCACCGTCCCCTTTTTCAAGTCGATACAAGCAGTCCTCGTTTAGCGACTGCCTCGTTTAGCGACTGTTTGCGGTGACGGCCTGTGACGAGAAAGTAACTTTCCTCGCAGACTCAGGCCTTGTGACGCAAAGTAAAACGGCAAGGAAGAGCATCAGCCTGGCCGACGTTCTACTTAGTGACTGCCTCGTTTTAACGGCCCTGTTGTTGGGGTCCCATTGCGGTCGCTAAACGAGGATGACCTGTAAATGGCAGGCAGGCTAATTGTTACCAATATAGCTTCGGAGTCCTGGCTTGTAAGTACCTGTGTAATTAAATATTTCCCAACCTTGGCGATTTTAAGATATGTGGACTTCAACTCCCAGAATTCCCCAGCCAGCCATGTCGAAGTCCATACTCTGGTGAGTGGGGCATTCTGGGAGTTGGAATCCATCCATTTCCCTTGCTGACTAGAGGATTCTGGGAGTTGGAGTCCACTCCTCTGAAAACATGCTATCTAGGGGATTCTGGGAGTTGAAGTCCATCCATCTTCCCCTGATGACTGAGGAATTCTGGGAGTCGAAGTCCACCCATCTCCCCGTGTTGACTGGGGAATTCTGGGAGTTAAAGTCCACCCATCTTCCCCTGCTGATTGGGGAATTCTGGGAGTTAAAGTTCAGCCATCTTCCCCTATTCACTGGGGAATTCTGGGAGTTGAAGTTCAACAATCATCCTGTGTTGACTAGGGAATTCTGGGAGTTGAAGTCCACCCATCTTCCCCTGCTGATTGGGGAATTCTGGGAGTTGAAGTCCACCCATCTTCCCCTATTCACTGGGGAATTCTGGGAGTTGAAGTCCAACAATCTTCCCGTGTTGACTAGGGAATTCTGGGAGTTGAAGTCCACCCATCTTCCCCTATTCATTGGGGAATTCTGGGAGTTGAAGTCCACCCCTCTTAAAGTTGCCAAGATCTGCTGTGAATCAAAAGAGCTTCATATCACAAAAGTTTCCCGCAGCAGGAGTGCCCTTTCTGTACTGTATCGGGGCCCGTACTGTGTTGTTGTTTTTGTATGTGTTGTGTCTGTGTGTGGCATGACCCGTGGACCAGCGGAAAGACCGTGGAGCTTGGAACCATCGGCGTGGTGGTGAGTCCACCTTGGTCCCCCCCCACCTTCTCCTCTCCCTGTTCCTCACCTGCAGACGGGGCTACCTGAGATCCTTCGATTCGTGTCGCTTGGATGGTTTTAATCCTCAGGGTCCCCAGTCAGCTTCCCTCTTTTCCCCCCTCGCCCGGCCGCGATCCATAATCCACAGCCAGCCCCAAGTTTGAGCCACAGAGCCTGCCCACCCCATGGCACAATTCCCCCTAGGAGCCGGCAAAAGGGAATCGCATGGCCCTCGGACGCTGCGCCCTTCCTTAATACGGCTTCCGTTGCCAAGCCGCTAAAACGAGCGGTTGAAAGTCGGGAATGGATTGATTGAGGATTTGATTTAAGGGGACTCGGGGGCGAAGGCGGCGAGCTAGTTTGATCAGAAAGGTTGGCGGTTCGGCGGTTCGAATCCCCAGCGCCGCGTAACGGGGCGAGCTCCCATTCCTTGTCCCGGCTTCTGCCCACCTAGGCGTTCGAAAGCCCGTAAGAAAACGCGAGTAGAAAAATAGGAGCCACCTTTGGTGGGAAGGGAACAGCGCTCCGTACGCCTTCGGCGTTGAGACCCCGGAGACGTCTCCGGGTACCGCTGGCTCTCCCGCTTTGAAACAGAGAGGAGCACGGCCCCCTAGAGTCGAGAACGAGTAGCACCTACGTGCGAGGGGAACCTTTGTAGTGCAGGACGACCGCTCCCAGGATGTCCGGCGGACCGCGGGAATCCTGGTTGTTTAATTGTGGTTTCCCGCCGGGTTGGAGCCCGCCCACTGCCCACTCCTGCCTGGTGCGTGGCTGTTGACCCCTCTGCTTTACCTCTCTTTGTTTATAGGCTGGGGCTGCTGCTGAGACATCACCCGCGGTTAAAGTTGAGGCAAGTCACGTCCCTCTCCACTGTTCCCGTCCCTCCCCGATCCTTCTCCTCCTTCTCCTCATCCTCATGGATCTGACCCCGCCCTTCCGTAGCATCCATCCCTGCCTCTCCCTCCTCCCCTTGCCATCCTCCACAGACCTCGTTTTTTGGAAACCTTCTGTTATTTCAAACCCTTGTTGAAATAAACATTCTAGTCCTCGTGGAGGCCCAGGGAGCCTCCGCCAGGGCTTAGAATGCCGGAATGCTTATTTGCAGCAAGAGTTTCCCATCGAGGGCGCTCTTAACGGCTTTTCCTACCCGCCACGGCTCCCTGCAAATCCCTCTCTCTAATTTTTTGCATAACAAATCATGGCTTATTGTTTTGTCGAAATTTTTGTTAACCTGGATTGGTTGGACTGAACCTGGTGGGTTTATGGAGGGGAGGCATGCTTAATGGAGGTGGCCAGTGGATTGCTGAAGAGGTTTTAAGAATAGAATAGAATAGAATAGAATAGAATAACCGTTTAACAGAATATCAAGATTTAGAAGGGACTTTGGAGGACTTCTAGTCCAGCCCCGAGAACGTATCTCTACCATTTCAGATACGTGGCTGTCCAGTCCCTTCTTTAAAACCTCCCGTGATCTTCTGGGCAGTGGAAACCTGGCTGTGGAGTCCCCAAAAGAAGCCAAAGCGAGGTTAGAGATGATGGGGAGAAACGGAATGGAGTATCAGAGAGTGGGCACCAACCGGTGGCTGGCACAAAAAAAAAATCCCCCGTGTCTTTGCTGCTTTGGTGGCCTGTTGCCAATACGGACATTTCCGAGATGTGCTTTCCCCAGCCTGATGTTCTTTATAAACATAGGCCACCGGTGCCCATTATCCTCTCCAGCAGCAGGGCCATGCTAGGGGTGCATTATGGGAGCTGAGTTCCAATGCCTTTAGTTGCTTGCAGATTTAATTAGGTGGCAGAGCGAAGTGCCTTCGTGTAACCAGCTAAAGGCAAAATAAGCTTACTTCTAATCATCATCTGTTGCTTCTAATAGCACCTGGCTGATTTCCGGTAATCCGTTGCCTATTTATTATTCATTTATTTAGCGCACGGCCGCTACAGAGCTCATGCACTCCCTGCTAGACTAATTTAGTTTAAATAAAGCGTCAGCAAACATATATATATATATGTGTGTGTGTGTGTATATGTTGGCTGAGAACGGGCGTAAGTGTGAAAAATCGGCGTAAGGCACTCTTTTCCGTGCCGTTATAACGTTCAACGGTCACTCAGTGAACTGTTGCACATCGAGGACTCCCTGTAGCTGTGGAACGAATTAATTTGGAGCAAAACAACAGCCATCAAGGGTTGTTTCTGGCGGGAATCCTGGTTATTTTGGCCTCTACGGGGAACCGTATTGGGAGCCGAGAGCATAAATTTTGGTTAGTTTCAATGGCCTCCCAAATCAAAATTCCTTTCCTTTTGGCATCTCTCCTCCCGTATCCTTGCACCATTCTCTCGTTTTTCTCACCCTCCGTCTCTCTCTCTTCCCTACCCCTGATTTTAACCCCGACTTGCACTCAGTCTCTCTTGTGCTCCTCCGGATTCTTCTCAGCAGCTTGCCTGTCCCTCCCCCCTACTTGATTCTTGTCCCTCTCCCTCTCCGATGTTCCTCTGCGGAACGCGCCCGTCTCTTCTCCGCCTTCGGGACCTCGTCCTGGTCGCCTGCGGTCAGTCCGCAAAGCGCTCGGATGCGCCTCGCGGCTGCGGTCTAACCTCACGCGCCTTCCTCTCTCTCCCGTTGCAGCCCCGGAGGCTCCTGTGATCGACACGCAGCGGACGTACGCCTACGACCAGATCTTCCTCTGCTGGCGCCTGCCACAGCATTCGCCCGCCGCCTGGCACTACACGGTGGAGTTCCGGCGGGCCGAGCCCAAGGGCAAGGCGCTCAAACTGTGGCAGAGGCGGGAGGAGGTCCGAGGCACCAGCACCATTGTGGAGTACGTGGACACGGATAGCGTTTACGTGCTGCGCGTCCGAGGATACAACAAAGCCGGCTTCGGGGACTATAGCGAGGATATTTACTTGCGTACGCCGCCTGCGCCTGGTAAACTTTATCTCATTTTCCTCTTTAGGGAATCAAGTCGCTATTTCCAGTGGCATTCTAACTTTGTATCGTCACACAATGAATGGTTGTAAATTGAACACTACGTGTGTTCCAGTGGTTGGCTCCTCTCCCCGTTGCTACCGTTACGATGCTCATGGGGCCGTTCATCTTTTCGTGCACATGCTCTGTGTAGTCTCATATGGTTTAGGCCAGGGGTCTGCACAGCTGGCTCTTTTAAGACTGGTGGACTTCAACTCCCAGAATTCCCCAGCCAGCATGGCTGGCTGGGGAATTCTGGGAGTTGAAGTCCACCAGTCTTAAAAGAGCCGACTTTGCAGATCCCTGGTTTAGGCTCTTCCTAATTCTCGCAGCTCCTGTTCTCATATGGTTTAGGCTCTTCCTAATTCTTGCGGTTCTTGTTCTCGTACAGTTTAACGGCCAAGGTTTCCCTCACACATATGTGCTAGTCGTTCCTGACTCTAGGGGGTGGTACCTGTCTCCGTTTCAAAGCCGAAGTCTCCTTGTTCTCATATGGTTTAGGCTCTTCCTAATTCTTTGTTCCTTGCTTTCTTCTCCCCATCTCCTTTTCCTCCCCAAAGTGCTGAATTTCTTCCTGGACAACCGGTGGGGTTTCAACCGAGAGCGCCTGGCCATCAGCAAGGACCAGCGAGCAGTCCGCAGCGTTCCTGGTCTTCCCATGCTGTTTGCCGCCGAGCGTTTGATGACCAGCTGCCATCTCTCCGTTGACCTGGTGATTGGCGACGTGGCGGTCACTCAAGGGCGCAGCTATTGGGCCTGTTGCGTGGATCCCAGTTCCTACCTGGTCAAGGTGGGCGTAGGGCTGGAGAGCAAGCTGCAGGAATGGTTCCAGGTGCCCCAAGACGTGACGAGCCCCAGGTGAGCAAATATTCGGAAAGTAAGAGAAGGAATGAAGTTTAGAACGTTCGCTGTCCTTTCAAGAATTCGTATTCTTCCTGTTATCGTTTTTCCCCTGGCTCAGGTACGACCCGGATAGCGGGCACGACAGCGGGGCTGAGGATACCACGTTGGAGTCATCGCCGCCCTTCGCCTTCCTGACCATCGGCATGGGCAAAATCCTCCTTTCCCACGGGGTGTCGCTGACCTCGCGGGATCCCGGCAATTCCACCGTGCCGTTGCCTCCCCGGGTCGGCATTTGTCTCGACTACGAGCACAGCAAAGTGACGTTCTTCGACGCCGTCTCCTTCCGCAGCCTTTGGGAGTGCGGGGTAGACTGCTCGGGGCCCGTCTGCCCGGCCTTCTGCTTCATCGGCGGCGGAGCCTTGCACCTTCAAGAGCTGGTGGTCAGCCGTCAGGAACGGAAAGTCACCATCAGCGGCTTCTCGAAGCTGGACTGAAATTTGCCGTCGGCCGATTTCGAGCATGTCCAGGGAGAGGATCAACCAGCACAAGGGGGAACCTTGGGGTCTGGAGTGGGCGCGTGTGTTTCTCCAGCCCCTGCTTGCAAAAAAGAAGAAGAAGAAGAAAATATCTCAAGGTATGGGGTGGATGAGCTGAGGGTTTCGGCAACAGGAACAGGGCAGAGCATATGTTGAGCAATGCTGCCCTCTAGTGGATTTCCAACAGATCGACTCTTTCTTGCAACTTTCTCCTCAGAGCTGCCCCACGTAGGGCGATTTTTAAAAAACTATCCAACATCCTTTCTCGGTTTCTTCTTCACCGCAGCCCCTAAATTTCTGGGGCAGGAATCTCAATTGAGAAAACACAAATGCGACCCCCCACTACCACCACCAAAAAACAAGCCCTTGTTTGGAGCATGGCTGAGTTTGGAATGGCTTCTAATGCCTTTCCCTCCCCCCACCCACACACGTTTTACGTTTTAAGATTTTTAAAAAAAAGATTTTTAAAACGCCATCTTGAAACCGTCCTCTTCCCACTGTACTTCCCACGTCGTTGTCCTTTTAAATCAACCTCTCTCTTTTTTTAAAAAAAGTCTCTCGTTCCCGCTCCTCAAGTTCACCCCTTCTGCGAATCGCTCCGTAACTCGTTTTCCTAATTTTGGCAACGTCCCATTTGTCGTCGGCTGCGAAAGGGCAAGCTTTGCCCCACACGGCTGCCTGTCACGTCATCGTCTCTCAGAAGCCAAGAGCAGCTGGGAAAATAACCACGTTTTTAAATTTTCCTAGTGTTTCCTCATCAGAGTTGGCTTCTTTAAAGGATCGATCCCCGGCACGGCCAAGTGTCGATCCCCCGCCCGAAGCTATCGGCACTACCCGCAAATGGGTTTCCGAGCGGATTTAAGTTTGGCCGCCGAAAATTTCTCGGCTGAAAATTTCTCGGTGAATTCCCCCTAACTCCCTAACCGGGAATCAAAATTAAACCCCCCCCCCCACACCAGTTTTTTCCTTAAAACAATGCTAGATTCCCTATCCCAAAACACGACCAAGTCTCCGTTGGGCGTCGCTTTTTGGTTTCTTCTACGCCAAAGCTGGTTTGACATCCTGAATTTTTGGTTTAGCTCGGGATCTGTTTGATCTTCCAACTGTGGAAAAGCTGGAGGGGGGAGGAGGGGATTGGCTGCCCCCCTCCCCCCAAAAAACAAGGATTCCCACAGATGTTTTCTCATCTGCTGCAGTTGTTCGTTGTAAAAATGCAAAAAAATCATCATCATCATCGTCGATCCTAATGGAAATTTGTCGGATTTCTGCCCCCTCGGAAGCTGTTTTGTGATGTGCATCCTGAACTGTGTCAGGCCGGATCCTGAAGGACGGGACAAATTCTGCCCTAGATCGTCTTCGATTTACGAGAATTCTTTTTAACGACTTTCCGAGGGGGAAAAAAAGTGACTTTTGCAACCACCCCCACGAGGACGCGATTCAAGATTGGTGCGCTTGGCCCGACCTGCATGAATTGACAACCGTCCCGGGGTTTGGGCTTCCAATAACCAACATCTGCAAGGGAAGCAAGGTTTCGCTTAACGACCACGGGGATCGGCTGGACGGTACCCAGCGCCCCACCCAAAAAAGAAAAGAAAGACGCCACTCGCTTAGCCACCGGAATGCAAATTCCGGTGGCCATTATGGGCCGTAAGTCCAATCGCTAGCTGCGATTGGACGCCGCACGGCCTTCCCCGGACTGAATCGAGCGCAGTTCAACAGGTGCAGAGCACGGAACGGTGAAAATGTGCAGGGGATGGATTTGGTTCTTCTTTCTGAAAAAAGGAACTGCTTTTGTAAGTGTTGAGGTGTTTCTGTGAAAATATGGTGCCTGGTAGAATACATTTCCTCCCCCCCTACCCAAAGCTCCTTCCCCTAAATTAGCCCTGATTTCATCAAAGTTCCTTCTTGGCCTCCCTCCTCCTTCCCTTTTTTTTTTGGGTTCCCAAAGAGAGCCATAGTGTGTCGGTGTTGTGACGGAATTTGTGGTCGCAAAAAGAATATAACGGAGGCCCCACGAGGCCGGCGGGAATCCCCCGCGGAGGGGGCTCGGCGGAGATGGGAGAAATCGCCCCGCGGTCTTTTTCCGATCTGGAAAGTAGCTCTTTTTTTTTGGGGTGGGTGGGGGCAAGCAAACCAGCATAATCCAAGCACAGGTGGCGAGTTCGAAAAACGACACCACGACAATTGCTGCCGGATTGGCCCCCCTTGGGGGCTTGGTGGACGATCGCGCCATGCCCCCCTTCTCTCCTCTTAACGTTGTCCTTTTTAAAAAAAAATTCATTGGGCCTCCCCCTTCCCTGCCCTTCCGAGTCCACACTGAGGACTAGAATCTTGCTTCCATCATGTAATTCCCCGGCCTAGGTTGAAAAAAAAAATTAAAAAAAAAACAGACCTAGGGATGGACAGAGAGAGAAAGTCTTTATGGGATAGAAACTTTGCTTTCCCTCCTTTCTGTTTTTTTTCTTTTCGTTTCTTCCATTTCTTTGGCCAGATTGTTAAATTAAAAATAAATAAATAAAACGAATCAAGTTTTAATGGTTGGCTTTGATTGAAGACTTGAACGGAAGGCGTCGTTCCAATCCCAGCCAGGAGAGGGCGCCGTGACCCTAAAAATTCTACAGAATAAATTCTCTTTTTTGTTTTTAAATAACTTTTTTTTCTCTCTTAAGGAAATTTAAGTTTGGCTGCTGGGAAATGATTGAAATTTTGCTTTTCTGGGATCGTTAAGTTTTCTGTCTTCTTTCCATGCCTTGGTTAAGGCTGTTGGTTGCTGGGCCACTCAAAGCCACTCAGCTCCCTCCTGGGACTTGTAGTCCGTGTAAAGTTACTGTTGTGTCTCTGAGATTCCTTCTGGGTAATGTCTGTTTGTAATATAAATTAACAGTGGGGAATGTTCTTTGTTCGCTAGCCCAGAACAACTGCCCATAAATGGACTTCAAGTCCCAGAATTCCCCAGCCAGCATGGGTGAATTTCAACTCCCAGAATTCCTCTGCAAATATAGATGGACTTCAAACTCCCAGAATTCCCCCGTCAATACGAGTGGATCCAATGGAGCTTTTTCAAGAGGCAATCTATGGACTCCATAGATATTCAACCCACGTGAACTTCAACTCCCAGAATTCCCTTGCCAACATGAGTGAGCTTCCACTTCTGGAGTTCTGCCAACTTTTGTGGACTTCGGGTCCCAGAATTCCCCTGTAAACATAGATGGACTTCAACTCCCAGAATTCCCCTGTAAACATAGATGGACTTCAACTCCCAGAATTCCCCTGTAAACATAGATGGACTTCAACTCCCAGAATTCCCCTGTAAATATAGATGGACTTCAGGTCCCAGAATTCCCCTGTAAACATAGATGGACTTCAACTCCCAGAATTCCCCTGTAAACATAGATGGACTTCAACTCCCAGAATTCCCCTGTAAACATAGATGGACTTCAACTCCCAGAATTCCCCTGTAAATATAGATGGACTTCAGGTCCCAGAATTCCCTGTAAACATAGATGGACTTCAACTCCCAGAATTCCCCTGTAAATATAGATGGACTTCAACTCCCAGAATTCCCCTGTAAATATAGATGGACTTCAACTCCCAGAATTCCCCTGTAAATATAGATGGACTTCAGGTCCCAGAATTCCCCTGTAAACATAGATGGACTTCAACTCCCAGAATTCCCCTGTAAATATAGATGGACTTCAACTCCCAGAATTCCCCTGTAAATATAGATGGACTTCAACTCCCAGAATTCCCCTGTAAATATAGATGGACTTCAGGTCCCAGAATTCCCCTGTAAACATAGATGGAGTTCAACTCCCAGAATTCCCCTGTAAATATAGATGGACTTCAACTCCCAGAATTCCCCCGTCAACACGGCTGAACTTCTAACATCTGGAGTTCGGCCAACTTTGGTGAACTTCACTTCCCAGAAGTTACCATTCGTGAACTTGGAAAGACGCACTCTTCTGATTTTAATCTTCGTAGAATATGGCATAAACATACCGTCAATATAATAAATCTAATAAATACAGAATAATCTCGGGGCGGGGGGAGGTGACGTTCTCCGCAGGCTGATCTCTACCTGGGATCTATTTGGGATCCGTGTGGCACGGGATGCCAAGCTGGGCGCCCTCAAGTCTCTCTCGGCCGAGGGACTAAATGCCCCTTGGGCTGGATGAGGGGTTTTCCTGCAGGGACGTAAGATCCACTCAGCCAGCACTCGATGTGCCCACTTCAGCCAAGTAGAGGAGGGTTTGATGCTGCCAACTTCCCTCATTTCGGCTGGATTCGGGCCCAAAGCTGCGGGGAAATGTCGCCCCGGATCCGCTTTGGCTTGGGTGGCACGGCAGTTGTGGGTTTCGCACACACACACACACAAATACACACACTCCTGCTTTGCCAGAAGAAGAAGAAAAGAGAGATGAGGGAAAGAGAGAGATGAGAGAGAGAGAGAGAGGGAGGAGAGGACATTTAATTGTGCCTTGTTTCCTTGTCCACACCTACACAAAGACACACAAAGACACACACTCCTGCTTTGCCAGAAGAAGAAAAAAAGAGATGAGGGTAAAAGAAAGATGAGAGAGAAGAGAGAAAGAGAGGAGAGGACATTTAATTATGCCTTGTTTCCTTGTCCTCACCTACACAAAGACACACAAACACACTTTTTCTGCAGCCAAAGCTTTCCCGAACACAGACTTGGAAGGGACCTTGGAGGTCTTCTAGTCCAACCCCCTCCTCAGGCAGGAAGCCCTACCCCACTTCAGACAAAGGCTTATCCAACATCTTTTTTTAAGCAATCGTTTCTGTTGAACATTCTCGAGTTTTAAAACCACAAGTAGAAAAAGGGGGGAAAAACCAAGAAAAAAAAACAGAGAAACAAATACAAAACAGATAAAAACTCAGAGCACAACAATGCAGTGTAATTTTACAGCTTCCCGTATTGGGGTGTATGTTCTGCTTTTGTAGTTTGCTATTCGATTATTGCCTTCTCGATTTTAACAATTCTAATACTAACGCAGTAATTGTATTAGAATAGAGCAATACATATAATCAGATTTTACATACATATATATTTCTTCGTATTGTCAATACTTTAAAAAACTTTTGTTTCTTGTTTTGGCTCCTATTCTCGAGCCACTTGGACAGTCTAGTCCAGCATCTTCTTAAAGACTTGCAGTGTTGGGGCATTCACAACTTCTGGTGGCAAGGAGTTCCACTGATTAATTGTTCTGACTGTCAGGAAATTCCTCCTCGGTTCTAAGTTGCTTCTCTCCTTGATTAGTTTCCACCCATTGCTTCTTGTCCTGCCTTCAGGTGCCTTGGAGAATAGCTTGACTCCCCCTTCTTTGGGGCAACCCCTGAGATACTGGAAGGCTGCAATGATGTCACCCCTGGTCCTTCTTTTCATTAAATGAGACATCCCCAGTTCGTCGTATGTTTTAGCCTCCAGTCCCCGGTTCATCGTCCACGATGCGATACCTTCAAAGTTTCGTCTTGGACATCCGACGTGTCATCGGGACGAAACTCAAAACGGGGAGTGCCTCGTCCGGAAATGCGACGCGTGTCAAAATTAGTAATCCTCAACATTCTTGCGGCCGATGACGGACAGCCATTCTCCAGCCTGCTTCCCGGTTACTCAATTTAGGATAAACCTCGGTTTAGCTGCCGGCTTTGTTCCGCCATCCGGGTGGGGCGAAGCCAACGGAAGGGAAGCATCCTGTTTGAAGGTCACCTGTCCGTCGTAAGCCGAGGACCAGCTCTAATTGGCACAGAAGCCAGGCCTTTTGAGACGCCAGGTTTCCGCACAAATTTACAGCTGGTTCTCAACTTAGAGCTGGCAGCCGATCCAGAGAGTGGGGAGGGTTGGGTAGGAACCTGGGCCAGCCCTGGAGTCTGGGGGAGGCTCTGAGGAGGGCTCTGTGTCGGAGGCAGAGAGGGGGGCCGACTGTCAATCAGCTGCCTTCGGAGTCAGACCGCAGTGGGGCAGAAGAACAGCTGGAGCCTGTTCCCAGTGGGCGCCTGCACAGAGGAGCACAAATCTTTTTCTTGATTTCTTTTATTTCGATTTATTTCTCGGGTTGCCCGACTTTTGGCGCAGTTGAGGCCGTGCCAGCCTCCGTTCTTCCTCTCGTCCCAACCCTCTTTTTCCCCTTTTCTGTTTTTTTCGGAGGCAATTCAAACATTTCACTGCGTTTCCTCATTTTTTCTCTGCCCGCAAACCTTGGCTGGCAAGCCTCTTCTTCCAAGGTTTGGAGAACAAATGAACACAAACACACACAAAAACACACCCCACAACTGCCTCATTTCAGAAGCATTGCAGGGACTCCGCTTCTCCCCGTTTTATTAAATGTATTGAAACGTCTTTATTATGATTTACGAAATTGGCTAATTTTGTCCCAGCCCAAAGAATTAAATTTTAATGGAACAATTAAAGAGAGATTGGATAACTACTTGTGGGGTAGGGTTTTCAGCCAAGGCAGGGGGTTGGACTAGATGACCTATAAGGTCCCTTCCAGCTCTGTGATTCTGCTATTAATCTCCTTCCTTCCTTCCTTCCTTCCTTCCTCCCTCCCTCCCTCCCTCCCTCCCTTCCTTCCTTCCTTCTTGAGCAGAGGGCTGGACTAGAAGACCTCTAAGGTCCCTTCCAACTCTGTGATTCTGCTATTTCCTCCCTCCCTTCTTTCTCCTTTTCTTCTTCCTTTCCTTCTTTTCACTCTCCTTTCCTTTCTTCTTTCTCTCTATCTGTTTCTCTCTCATTCCCTCCCTCTCACCTGCCTGCCTTTTTTCCTTCCTTCCTTCCTTCCTTCCTTCCTTCCTCCCTCCCTCCCTCCCTCCCTCCCTCCCTCCCTCCTTTGCTTCCTTCCTTCCTTCTTGAGCAAGGGGTTGGACTAGAAGACCTCCAAGGTCCCTTCCAACTCTGTGATTCTGCTATTTCCTCCCTCCCTTCTTTCTCCTTTTCTTCTTCCTTTCCTTCTTTTCACTCTCCTTTCCTTTCTTCTTTCTCTCTCTCTATCTGTTTCTCTCTCATTCCCTCCCTTTCGCCTGCCTGCCTGCCTTCCTTCCTTCCTTCCTTACTTCCTTACTTACTTACTTAGCAGGGGGTTGGACTAGAAGACCTCCAAGGTCCCTTCCAACTCTGTTAATCCGTAATCTGAGGTCGTCTCTGTTTTTTCGGCTGTCCCGGCCTGCTCCGAAGCGGAGTTTCTTCCAGATTATTTCTGGAAGGTCTGTTGATTGTGGTTTAACGTTGTTGTGGGTTTTTTCTTTTTATAAACAGTTTGTCTGTTTGTGTTGTATTGGCTACTCTGTTGGCAAAGAAATTGTGTGGTTTTCCCCCCCTCCACCCTCTTTCTTAAACCTCAGCCAGCCCTTAGGTGCTTAAAAGTCTCAGTCTGATCGGGGAAAACCTTGTTTATTTTGGCTTTGTGAAGGTAGCTTATCCTTCCTTTTGGCCACAATAGCGACAATTTCGCACAAAAGCGCTATAATCGATTGGCAAACAGCCTGTTGTGCTTCTTTCTCTTCGTGTCAGCTTCAAACTATATATCCAGAATAAGTGGGGGGAAATACATATATATATCTCAACCTTAGGGCGATGCTTTTTTACCCTGCCTTTAAAACAGGTTTCTAGTCCTCAAGGCACTTCCGAATATCCTTGCGAATATCCAAGTGCCTTGTCCTTGAAAATTACAGTCCAAACTTTTCCGAGTCCGATTCTCCATGGAAACCTAATTGAAGTGACCCCCTCTTCCTTATTACCCGGCGAATAAATTATTCAAATGAGCAAGTGCTCTTTTAAAGCAAACAAATCAATTAAACATGCAAAACGGAGGCCTTCCAAAGTCCTATATTTTATTTTATTTCTTTTTAGATCTGTAGGTTGGAAATGGATTTGTGCGCCGTAGCAGGCGGGGGAATTTTAACCCTAAGTACGTGTTTGCGTCGATTACGAGCTCACTGTATCGAGATAACTCAGGTCGGGCCAAGATAACCCCGGATAATCCTGCAAACGGTTGTTAAGTGTGAAGAACTTAAGTGCCTTTTTCCCCCGTGCCGTTGTGCAAGTTTGAACGGCCACTAAGTGAATTGTAAGCCGAGGACACAGCCCGTCTAGCAATCGTGTTGGGAAAAATACATATCTATCGTAAATTCCCCTTTGTCTTCCAATTATCTTTGATTTTTAACTTGTTAACCCAGTGGGATGTGTGTCTGTCTGTCTGTCTTCTGCCTTGAGCATGGCTACTGGTGGGCTGCAAGAAAATATTCGTGTTTTGCAGAAACATTAGTTGCCTTTTGTGTATGGCACTCAATCAGGGGTCCTCAACCTACGACCGCTGGGAGGGAGACGTGCAATGGACGCTTGTGTTGCTGCAGGGAGTCTCCCCCTTCGGGGTCTTTTTGTGGGGGTCGGAGGGGGGCAGAAATTCCGACTTGGGGTCTCCTGGTGGGGGGCTTTGGGCGAAGGCTGGAGGGAAGCAAAGAGCCGGAGGGCCTCGTTCCATTGGGACTGCATCCTGGCCTGGAACTGGCTGACCATCTCAGCCCCTCTGAGCCTCCAGGCGCCGGCCCCTGGCCATGCCCTCCCACAGGCCTTCCCTCTACTTGGAAAGCCCATGCTCCTAGTCCTCAGGGAGGCACTTCTGCTGAGACTCCTTCTCGGCCAGATCCGATTGGAACTGAGCTCTTTGGCCAACTCTTTCTCCTGGGGGCTCCTTAGCTCCAGCAATGGCTTCCTTTTGGGGGCCCGAAGGAGCCCGGGTGGGCAGGGGAGGAGGGGCTGGGAGGGAAGGGGGGTGAGGAGAGGCCAGTGAGGCGCCCCTCAATGTGAGTGACATCAAATTGGCCACGCCCACTCACTCCCATGACCACCTCCCCACCCAGCTGGTCCTTAGCCAGATCGGATTAGATCGTTTCGCGGGATTTAAAATGACGAATTTAGTGGCCCCTGAGGTCCGAAAGGTTGGAGACCCCTGGTCTAGATGACCTCTGAGAGTCCCTTCCCACTTTCAGGGTTCTGCAACGCCGGGGAGACTCATGAATTTAGGAAGGGTTGCTTGCAACCAAGAACATTTGGAGAAAGAAAAGAAAGAAAGAAAGAAAGAAAGAAAGAAAGACGGTAGAAATTAAAATTTGAATTTAATTTATTCCATTCCTTCATGTCTCCAAAGTTGGCCTCTCGGGAACGCTGTTTATTTTTATTAATAAAAATAAGAAAGAAAGAAACGGGGGAAGGCCAGATTCTCTCCGTCTTCTTTTTACGTCCAAAATCGACGCAGAGTGAAACTCTTTTTTTAAAAAAAAGCCCTCTCACATTCGATTCTTCCTCTCCGTATAAGTCGTATCAGTCTCTTTTCTTCCACTACGAAACTTCGCCGCCCATCTCCATAAATTAATCATTGGCCATAAATTAATCAAGCAAAATCGTCTCTCCGTAAACATCACGCAATGAGAGTTCGTCCGTTGTGACGTCCTGTCGAGATCCTTGTGGCTGGGAATTCCACCGGCCCATAATTGTTTTTTCTTAAGTAAAATCGCCATCTTGGTCCATAAGTCGCTCCAGGTTTCTAGTCCTCAGTGTCTTGGTGTGGCTCCCGGCGTAGGAAGGGCGATTCCTCCTTCACCCCACCCCCCTCGCCTCCATCCGTAATTCTGCTCCTGGTCGATGGAGGAGGGGGGGTGAGTCTTCGGAAGCCCCCCCCCCCAAAAGTCTCCCACTTTCTCACTGGGGCTCCGTTGTCCGAAAAGTGCCAAAAAGTTCAATTTTTTTCCAATTCACCCCCCCTCTACAAAGTCCGGCGGTAGGAAGAGCGCCCCCTACAGTTCATCGTTGGCCACGCCACGGTTGGTATAGGAGAAGCCCTTCGTGTCGTTTTTGGGGTGCCTGTTCCCCTACGGAAGAAAGAGAAGAGAGATTGAGGGGGTCCCCCGATTTGCAGCTGTAAGGAGAGATTCGATAGCCGTTTGTCTCGAATTGTATAGGGTCTCCTGCTTGAGTAAGGGGTTGGACTAGAAGACCTCCAAGGTCCCTTCACACTCTGTTATTCTGCTATCCCTTCCTTCCTTCCTTCCTTCCTTCCTTCCTTCCTTCCTTCCTTCCTTCCTTCCTTCCTTCCTTCCTTCCTTCCTAGGGGGTTGGACTAGAAGACCTCCAAGGTCCCTTCCAACTCTGTTATTCTGCCCTTCCTTCCTTCCTTCCTTCCTTCCTTCCTTCCTTCCTTCCTTCCTTCCTTCCTTCCTTCCTTCCTTCCTAGGGGGTTGGACTAGAAGACCTCCAAGGTCCCTTCCCACTCTGTTATTCTGCTATTCCTTCCTTCCTTCCTTCCTTCCTTCCTTCCTTCCTTCCTTCCTTCCTTCCTTCCTTCCTAGGGAGTTGGACTAGAAGACCTCCAAGGTCCCTTCCAACTCTGTTATTCTGCTATCCGTCCCTCCCTCCCTCCCTCCCTTCCTTCCTTCCTTCCTTCCTTCCTTCCTTCCTTCCTTCCTTCCTAGGGGGTGGACTAGAAGACCTCCATGGTACCTTCCCACTCTGTTATTCTGCTATTCCTCCCTCCCTCCCTCCCTCCCTCCCTCCCTCCCTCCCTTCCTTCCTTCCTTCCTTCCTTCCTTCCTTGGGAGTTGGACTAGAAGACCTCCAAGGTCCCTTCCAACTCTGTTATTCTGCTATCCCTCCCTTCCTTCCTTCCTTCCTTCCTTCCTTCCTTCCTTCCTTCCTTCCTTCCTTCCTTCCTTCCTTCCTTCCTTCCTTCCTAGGGAGTTGGACTAGAAGACCTCCAAGGTACCTTCCCACTCTGTTATTCTGCTATCCCTTCCATCCTTCTCCATCCCTGGAGGCTTTTAAGAAGCGACTTGACAGCCATTTGTCTCAAATTGTATAGGGTCTCCTGCTTGGGGGAGGTGGGGCGTTGGACTAGATGACCTCCAAGCTCCCTTCCCACTCTGTTAATCTGTAAAGAACAGAAGTTGCCTTCGGAAGTTGTGGGAGCTTCATCCCTGGAGGCTTTCAAGAAGAGACTGGACTGCCGTCGGTCAGAAAGGGTGTCGGGTCTCCTGCTTGGGTGAGCAGAGGGGGTTGGACTAGATGACCTCAAAGGGCCCTTCCCACTCTGTTATTCTATATTCAATGGGATAGAAGTTGTGGGAGCTTCGTCCCTGGAGGCTTTCAAGAAGAGACTGGACTGCCGTCGGTCAGAAAGGGTGTCGGGTCTCCTGCTTGGGTGAGCAGAGGGGTTGGACTAGATGACCTCCCAGGCCCCTTCCAACTCTGTTAATCTGTAATCCCTCCTTGTTAAGAACTCTGGGAATTGAAGTTCTCTGGCGGATTGTGTCTTTGGCACGAAGGCCGTGACTGCCTTTTGCCAACTTGGGTGCAGGGAAGCTTCGATTGACGGCTTAAAGCCACCGTTTCTGGCTTATTCTAGAACTCCTGCTTTGGGAAGGCGGGAAATCCCGGATTACAAAGCCCATCCTCCCCTGCCTGCCTGCCTGCTTTGCCTTCTGGGCCCCAACCTGTTTGCACAAAGGGCAGGAGGGGGGAAATCACATTGGTCCTAAGAAGAGGGCAGAAACAGCCGGTTCAGCTATGGATATAAAAATAAGAAACAAGGAAGGAAGGATGAAATAAAACGCATGGAAAATAAATTAAATATCCCAAATACTCGGGCGAGGCGTGGCAGTGTTTGAACAGGTAGGGCAAACCGGTGGCTAGAAAAAATGAGTTGGTCAAATATAATATATTTAGGACACATAATCATCAACCCGAACCAAATATACCTGTTTGCATATGATAAAAGATTGCGCCAATGTTGTGGGTGGAGAAATGGGGAAGAAAGGGGGCAGAGCTTATCGCAGGTGGGGAAAAGGTAACTCGGAGGGAGGCGGGGCCAGGGCACAGGTGAGCAATTCTGATTGGGTCATTGATTAACATCAAAGAAAACAGAATTGGCTTGGGGTTTTGGGATATATATATATATATATATATATATATATATATATATATATATATATATATATATATATATATATATATATCCCCCTAGGAACAAAGAAGGAAAAGAATGAAAAAGGAAGAAGGAAGGGAAGGAAGGAAAGAAAGAAATGGGCGGAGGAAGGGATGAAGAAGGGAGAGAGGGAGGGAGGGAGGAAAAGTAGAAAGGAAGGGAAAGAAAGGAAGGAAGGAAAAGAATGAAAAAAGGGAGGAAGGAAAGAGAAAGGAAAGAGGAAAGAGGAAGGGGAAGGAAGGAAGGAAGAAATGAAGGAAAAGAATGAAAAAGAAAGGAAGAAGGAAGGGAAGGAAAAGAAATGGAGGAAGGGAGGGATGAAGAAGGGAGGGAGGGGGGAAAGGTAGAAAGGAAGGAAGGGAAAGGAAGGAAGGAAAAGAATGAAAAACGGGAGGAAGGAAAGAGAAAAAAAGGAAAGAAAGGAAGGAAGAAACGAAGGAAAATAATGAAAAAGAAGGGGAGGGAGGAAGGAAAGAAAGAAAGAACAAAAGAAAGGAATTTGTGTGAAAGGAAGGGAGGGAAAAAAGAAAAAAGGAAAGAAATGAAGGAAGGAAATGGAGGGAGGGATGAAGGAATGAAAGGAAGGGAAAGGAAGAAACAAAAAGTAAAGTGTAAAAAAGGAAGAAGAGGAAGGGAGGAAAGAAAGAATGAAAGAAAAGAAAGAAAGAAAGAAAAGGAAGGAAGGAAAGAAAGAAAGAATGAAAGAAAAGAAACAATGAATGAAAGAAAAGAAACAATGAATGAAAGAAAAAGGAAGGAAAGAATGAAAGAAAAGAAAAAGAAAGAATGAAAGAAAAGAAAGGAAGAAAGAAAAAAAGAAAGAAAGAAAGAAAGAAAAATGAGTTGGAGAGAAAGATTTAACACAACAGCTACCTATTGAACGAAATTAATTTCCCCATGAAAAGCAATTTCTCTGGGGGCTTTTAAAAAAAGGAAGTGGGGGGAGGGACCTTTCTGAATTTCTCAATGAGAACTAGAAACCTGGGGGGGGGGCTTCTCTCATTCCGATTTCCCCCTCCCTCCCTCCCTCCCCTTGCCCACCCTCCCTTCCCCGTGTAAGAAGGTCAGGGTTTGTGTTGCAAAGCTTAGGCAGCCTCCAGATGCTTCAGTGTGGTGTGTAAACACACTTGGATCACGAAAGGGGGGGGCAGCTGAAGGCCTGGGTGTGCCCCCCCTTCCCCAATCACCCAGGGCAAACAAAGCCTCTGCCAGCCTGGGAAAGTCCCTCTTGGGCAGGGGGGGAGGGAGGGGAGGGCGCTGGGCTGCATATTTGCACAAGCGCCAATGTTTGCGCAGGGCAACCAAGCAGATAATGGCAAGGATGGGGCCGGTTCAGCTGAGATCGTCTCCGCCACTGGCCGGCTGCGGAGGAGGATTCAGGCCAGGCTGCCCCCCACCCCAGCCCAGCCCCCTGTGCTAGCTCGGCCAGGCCTGGGGAGAGAGGGCACCCCTCAGCTGGGCATGGGACGTAGGATCAGAGGGAAGGGGGAAAGAGAGAGGGAAGGAAGGAAGGAAGGAAGGAAGGAAGGAAGGAAGGAAGGAAGGAAGGAAAATCAAGTTAGATAAAGAAGAAAAGGGAAGGGAAATGAGAAAGGGAAGGAAGGAAGAAGGAAGGAGAGAGAAAGGAAGGAAAGAAAGAAAAGGAGGGAGGGAGGAGGCAAATCAAGTTAGATAAAGAAGAAAAGGGAAGGGAAAGAGGGAAGGAAGGAAGAAGGAAGGAGAGAGAGAAAGAGAGACAGAAAAGGATGGGAGGAAGGAAGGAAGGACAAATCGAGTGAGATGAAGGAAAGAAAAAAGGGAAGGGAAAGGAAGGGAATAGGGAAAGAGATGGAAGGAATGGAGGGAGGGAGGGAGGAAGCAAGAGAGAAAGAGAAAGAAAGAAAGAAAGAAAGAAAGACAAACCAAGTTACCGTAGATACAGAAGGGAAGGGAAAAAAGGGAAGGAAAAGGACAGGAAAGAAAAAAAAGACAGAAGGAAAAGAAAGAACAGAAAGAAAGGCAGATGAAAGAAAGAAGGAAGGAGAAAGAAAGAAGGCAAATCAAGTGAGATGAAGGGGGGGAAAGGAAAGGGAAAAGAAGAACAGGGAAAGAGATGGAATAAAGGAATGGAGGGAGGAAGAAAGAAAGAAAGAAAGAAAGACAAACCAAGTTAGATATAGAAGGAAAGGAAAGAAGGGAAGGAAAAAAGACAGAAAAGAAAGAACAAAGACAGAAAGAATGACAGATGAAAGAAGGAGGGAGGGAGAAAGAAAAGCTAGCAGAGTGTTTTACTGGCCAGATGCCGTCCCCGTTGCCAGAGCGGTGTTTTCTGCAGCAGATCTCTTCTCAGTGATGCTCACCTCTTCATAAGGGTTTTGCCTGTTTCCGGGCGGCGCGAAGCGGCTGTGGGTCTGGTAGGTGGGGTAGTCGTTCATGGGGTGGTACGAATCCCGGCTACTCGGCACCTCCATGCTCCCCCGGTGCTTCCGTCGACAGTAGTAGACGAGCTGCGACAGAGCGGCGGAAAAAACCAATTAACGAGAGGATCGCGAACGGCCTGGACGTTCTGAAAAAAGCTCAGGGTAGTCCTGGACTTGCAACAGTTTGTTTAGTGACCGTTAGAAGGTCGCATCGGCGGTGGGGGGAAAAAGTGACTTACGACCGTTTTTCACAGTTACGACCTTCGCGGCCTCTTTGCCCTGATCAAAATTCAGAGCCTTGGTGGCTGATTCATATTTACGACAGTCGCAGTGTCCTGCTTTGTGACCCTCTGACAAGCCGCGTCGAGGAGGAAGCTGGATACACTTAACGACCAGACGGCTAACTTATCCCCTGCCGTGATTCGCTTAGCGTCGGTGGCAAGGCAGGCCGTAAGATGGGACGAAGCTCCCGTAACCCATGTCTCGCTTAGACGCGGAGAGGATGGGCTCAGTTGTAAGGGCAGCCCTCTACTTACGGCTGTTCGTTTAGTGACCGAAGTCACAACACACAGATTTAGGAATGTTTTCACACTTATGACCGTTGCAGAAAGGGTGTGCCCCCCCCCCCAAAAGAGGGACTCACCAGCCACAAAAGGCCGAGGAGCAGGAAAAATACGAGGACGCAGACAAGGACGAGAAGAGCGATGCCCCAGCCTGGGACCCCCTCCGATGAGGATGTAGGGATGGGCGGGATACTCACTGCAAAGGAGAAATGAACGGGGAGAATAAAATCAGTTTTGCATGGAAATTGTGCAGGAAAACAGCGAGAAATATGAGAGTGACAGTTCCAGCGGGCTGTTTTTGGCGCAGTCCGATAACCTCCTGAAGTTGTGAATGCTCCCAACACTGGAGGGCTTTAAGAAGAGATTGGACCTCCGTTTGTCTGAAGTGGTCGAAGGTTTCCTGCCTGAGCCGGGGGCTGGACTAGAGGACCTCCAAGGTCCCTTCCAACACTTCTATTCTATTCTATTCTGAATTATGTTTTCTTAATTCTATTCTATTTCTATTCTTATTTTCTATTCTATTCTATTTTCTATTCTGAATTCTGTTCTCTTCATTCTATTCTATTTCTATTTGTATTTTCTATTCTATTTTCTATTTTCTATTTTATTCTATTCTTATTTTCTATTCTATTCTATTCTATTCTTATTTTCTATTCTATTCTTTTCTATTCTTTCTATTCTATTCTATTTTCTATTCTATTTTCTATTCTGAATTCTGTTCTCTTCATTCTATTCTATTTCTATTTGTATTTTCTAATCTATTCTTTTCTATTCTTATGTTCTATTCTATTCTATTCCATTCCATTCCATTTTTAATATGTTAATATTACTAATAACATTAAGAGAGGAAAGTGTATACCGGGAGTCCTTAACTTACGACCATCATTGAGCCCCAAATTTCTGTTGTTAAGCAAGACACTTGTGAAGTGAGTTTTGCCCCGTTTTGCGACCTTCCTCACCACTGCTGTTAAACAAGTCACACTGCAATTATTAAGTTAGCAACACGCTTGTTCAGCGAACCGGGCATCCCCATTGTTTGTCAGACGGTCGCAAAAGGGGTCCGCCTGACCCCGTGGACACAGCGATCGTCATAAATGTGAGTCAACTGCCCAACGTCTGAATCTTGATTGCGTGACCGTGGGGATGCTGCCATGGTTGTAAGTGTGACACACGGTCTTAAGTGCCTTTTTTCTGTGCCGCCGTAACTCTGAACGTTTACTAAACGAACGGCTGTAAATCAAAGCCTATCTGTAACAACCTTTACATGTGTTTTCGCATCCCCATGCGATCGTTTTGTGCCTTGGACCGGTCGCTAAATGAACTGTCGTAAGCCAAGGACACCTTGTATCACCCTCTTTTAACGGCCCTCTAATCCCTCGCGGGGTGAAGTCCGGGCAACTGAACGGAACTAGCTGAGCATGTACTGGCCAGATGCTTTCCCATTCTGCACATTGTTCCCGGGATCCATCCGGCGAAGAGGCAAAATTCCCCCCCCCTTTTTGCTCGCCAGCTCCTAGAGCGAGGCTGGGGGCACCCCACCAGCTGCCGTCAGGCTGGGGGCTCCCAGTGAGCCGCCCCTACAGCAGAAGCCCCCCCCCCTGGGATCTTCTGTGCTTCCGAAAAAGCCCACCGGCACAGCAAGCGGCGGACAAAGCACAAAGCACGTCCGTCGCCTCCAGAAACCGGAAACGAAGTCTGGCCGGATGCTTTCCAATTGCCAGAGCGGAGTTTAGTTCGGCAGATAATATTCTCATTGTGGCCAGTGAGAGAGAAATACCTGCCTCTACCTAGGATCGAACCCACAGATTGTGTGGCGTGAGGCTCCACCTCTAGGCCCCGGCATCGCTCCAAGGAGAACTTGTGTATTTTATTTAAATTCCCCCCGCCGTCCTATTTTCACAAACGTTATCCTCACCTTTCACGTCGGTTAGATTTAGCCCTGCCCTGGACGCAAAGTTTGCATTTTTCAAAATGCTCTCGACCTCGCTTTCTAATGTAATCGTTGTATTTTGGAAAAACAATTGCGAGTCCACCACCACCGAACCTGGGCTGCGGGTTGAAAAGAAAAAGAAAAAGCGAAGAGGTATTTTTCCGTTTTGGGCATCTTCCTGGAAAAGTATAATAAGGGGAATGCAGATCGGATTTTACGTGGGTTACCGGCAGCTAGGATGCTATTTGTACTCAAGCAACACAACGTTTACTTAGAGTCCCTTCGGGGAGAGGGGGCGGTTAATAAGTCGAAATAATAAGAAGAAGAAGAAGAAGAAGAAGGAGAAGGAGAAGGAAGAAGAAGAAGAAGAAGAAGAAGAAGAAGAAGACGAAGAAGAAGAAGAAGAAGAAGAAGAAGAAGAAGAAGAAGAAGAAGAAGAAGAAGAAGAAGAAGAAGAAGAAAGAAGAAGAAGAAGAAGAAGAAGAAGAAGAAGAAATGGAATTTTCATGGGCGGTAAAATCAAATTAAAAACTTGGGAAAAAGGAAAGAAAGTTAAGAGATTCACGCCAATAAGCCGTTTACTCCAAATCATTGAGAGTTAAGAATAGAAGAAAATATTTCACTATCTCTTCAAGTTCTCTAAATGAATAGGTGTAATTTTTTTCTTTCTTTCTTTCTTCCTTCCTTCCTTCCTTCCTTCCCCCCTCCCTCTTTCTTAAATAGAGAGCTTTTGTCTTAAACCTTCTCTTCCACGTCTGTCTTCCTTCCTTCCTTCTTTCCTTCCTTCCTTCTTTCCTCTTTCTTAAATAGATAATATTTGTCTTAAACTGTCCCTTCCCTTACACGTCTGTCTGTCTTTCTGTCTTCCTTTCTTTTTTCTTTCTTCCTTGCTTCCTCCCTTCCTTTTTTCTTCCTTCTTCTTTCCTTTCACTTTCCTGTTTCCTTCCTTCCTTCCTTCTTTTTTCTTCCTTTCCTTTCACTTCTTTCTTTCCTTCCTTCCTTCCTTTTTCTCTTTCTTTCCTTCCTTCCTTTTTTCTTCCTTCTTTCCCTTCACTTTCTTTTTTCTGTCTTTCTTTCTTTCCTTCCTTTTTCTTCCTTCTTTCCTTTCACTTCTTCCTTCCTTCCTTCCTCTTTCTTTTTCTGTTTCTTTCTTTCCTTCTTTCCTTTGTTTCCCTCCCTCCCTCCCTCCCTTTTAACGCAGAGCAGATTTCTAATACGTAAGCAGAAAAATTCTCCCCACCCCTGCACCCACGTCTACTGATAAAGGAGTCAGAACAGAGTGTGAGATAAAACAAAATAAAATCCCACTGCAAAATCAGAAGCGGCACAAAGAGAAGGGCGACACAGGTGCTGAAATAGAGAGGCAATTTTGTGTGTTTTTGAAAGGGTGTCATCAAACAAATTTATTTGGGCAGCTGATTTCATGGTCTTTGGGCCTGCCATGCCTTTGGGGTTAATTAAACGACTCTATGGGGGGATCGTGGTATCCCAGCTGCTTATATTTGCACCTGCCTTTGACCTGCGACCTCCCAATTTTGAGGGTTCCTGTTAACAAAATTTTCCATACCTGAATGCGATTAGTTCGTAGTTTATATAACCGTAGTGGCACCCTCTACAGTCGTACACGCTTTTATACTGTGGAAAGAAAAAGAAAGAGAAAAGGAAGGAAGGAAGGAGGAAAGAAAGGGAGGAGGAGGAGGGATGGAGGAAGGAAAAGAGATAAAGAAAGAAGAGAAATAGCGGGAAAGAAGGAAGGAAAGAGAGAAATAAATACAGGAAGAAAGAATGAATGAATGAATGAATGAATGGGAGGGAGGGAGGGAGGGAAGGAGGAAGAGGGAGTGGGGAAAGAAAAAGAAAGGAGAAAGGAAGGGAGGGGGAGAGTTAAGAAAGAAGGAAAGAGAAAGAAAGAAAAAGAAGAGGGAGAGAGAGTTAAGAAAGAAGGAAAGAAAAGAGGGAGGGGGAGAGAGTTCAGAAAGAAGGAAAGAAAGAAAGAAAGAAAGAAAGAAAGAAAGAAGAAGGAGGGGGAAGAGAGAGTTCAGAAAGAAGGAAAGAAAGAAAAAAGAAAGAAGAGAAGGAGGGAGGGAGGAAGAGATAGTTAAGAAAGAAGGAAAGAAAGAGAGAGAAAGAAAGAGAAAGAAAGAAGAAGGAGGGGGAAGAGAGAGTTAAGAAAGAAGGAAAGAAAGAAGAGAGGGAGGGAGGGAGTTCAGAAAGAAGGAAAGAAAGAAAAAAGAAAGAAGAGAAGGAGGGAGGGAGGAAGAGATAGTTAAGAAAGAAGGAAAGAAAGAGAAAGAAAGAGAAAGAAAGAGAAAGAAAGAAGAAGGAGGGGGAAGAGAGAGTTCAGAAAGAAGGAAAGAAGGGAAAAAAGAAAAGAGAAGGAGGGAGGGAGGAAGAGATAGTTAAGAAAGAAGGAAAGAGAAAGAAAGAGAAAGAAAGAAAGAAGGAGGGGGAAGAGAGAGTTAAGAAAGAAGGAAAGAAAGAAGAGAGGGAGGGAGAGAGTTCAGAAAGAAGGAAAGAAGGAAAAAAAGAAAGAAGAGAAGGAGGGAGGGAGGAAGAGATAGTTAAGAAAGAAGGAAAGAAAGAGAGAAAGAAAGAAAGAAAGAAAGAAAGAGAGAGAGAAAGTTGGGTTAGAAACAGACGTAGCATCTTGGCATTCAAAATATAACTGCTTTGCTAATTTCCCACCAGTTTTACATGATGATTTAGAGCTTCTTGGCCACTTTTAACTACATTCTCTGAATTGAATGCAAAATAGATGGTGTGTTGAAATCCACACCCCTCTTAAAATCGCCAACTTTGGGAGGCACCAATTTCCCATTCTTTCCCTCCCTGCTTCAATTCTGTGACAGGTGGAAAATGTGTGTGAGGTTGTACACAATTTTTTTTGCATATCTGAGAGTCCCAATAATTAGTTTCTATACTAGGGGGGGGGTTCGTTTGCTGCCCACAAATGAGAATATTACAATACAATACAATAGCAGAGTCGGAAGGGACCTTGGAGGTCATCCAGTCCAACTCCCTGCCTAGGCAGGGAACCCTATACCTATATTAATAGACTTCCTTCTTGTTGGGGAGCCTTTCCCCTCCCGCTTCAGTCAAAACTAATGTTGGAGCGATGAGGACTAGAAACCTGACCCGGATTTGAAACGAAACCTGCCTCTCCTCAAATCTACAGCCGTTATCACAGTTTAGGGTAACATTTCAGGACGGTACCCTAAACGCCATCTTTAGAGACAGATGGACAAGAGTTGGAAGGGACCTGGAAGGTCATCTAGTCCAACCCCTCTGCCCAAGGAGGAGACACATTACATCTGCCCCTACCTAGGATTGAACTCACAACCTCGTCGGATTTGGCACAGGTTAAAGCAGGTTTAAAGCCGGCAATGTTTGAAGACTTCAACTCCCAGAATTCCATTGAGAAGGAGGGTGGGCGGAGCCTGGCTGGGGAATTCTGGGAGTTGAAGTCCGCCCATCTGAAAAGTTGCCAATGATGATTTCTCTTTTTTGCAGTTGGACGAAATTTTAGAACATTCTGAACAGTCTCACTTAGCGCCTCCCAAAGTTGGCCGTTGTCGTGTTTTGGGGTGGGGTGGGGGCATCATTTCAAAGGACCTTTTAGAGGAAGGGTGGGTGGGCTTCCCGTAGCTGGATTTAAAATCCACCACATCCTGGCTGGCCACAAGATAACCCCTCCACCTCCCAACCCGACTCCCGTCCCCAAAATGTCACTGTGTAGAAATAGACCGATTGATAGTAGGGATTTTTACGCAATACTCACCATCGTTCCGATGGTGTTGTTCAGTTCCTTAAAATAGGGGCTGTTTCGGTCTAGTAAGCTGGAATTGAACTCTCTATTGGTGATGTGGTAGTTGAGGTAAAAAGTGGATCTGGGAACACGACGTTTTGTTGTACTGCGCAAAGTGGTAGTAGGTGGCGGTGGAGTTGACCTTTTCATCTTGGGGGTTGAGTGAGAGGTTGGAGGTACGGTCCCCGTTGTGGGGTGCGGGGGTGTCCGTTTGGTTGTAGTCTGAATGCTGGTTGGGGTGGGGTTGTTTTCAATTGGGGGTGTTAATTTGATCCCCGTTGTGGAGGTTGTTGTGGTGTTTGACGTCGTCCCAGTGGTTGAAGGAAGAGTGGTGGATACAGGTGGGAGTGTTGTCCCCGTTGTGGAGGTGGTTGTGGTGTTTGACGTCGTCCCAGTGGTTGAAGGTAGAGTGGTGGATACAGGTGGGAGTGTTGTCCCCGTTGTGGAGGTTGTTGTGATGTTTGATGTCGTCCCAGTGGTTGAAGGAAGAGTGGTGGATACAGGTGGGAGTGTTGTCCCCGTTGTGGAGGTTGTTGTGATATTTGACGTCGTCCCAGTGATTGAAGGAAGAGTGGTGGATACAGGTGGGAGTGTTGTCCCCATTGTGGAGGTTGTTGTGATGTTTGTCATCGTCCCAGTGATGGAAGGAAGAGTGGTGGATACAGATGGGAGTGTTGTCCCCGTTGTGGAGGTGGTTGTGGTGTTTGATGTCGTCCCAGTGATTGAAGGAAGAGTGGTGGATACAGGTGGGAGTGTTGCCCCTGTTGTGGAGGTTGTTGTGATATTTGACGTCGTCCCAGTGATTGAAGGAAGAGTGGTGGATACAGGTGGGAGTGTTGTCCCCGGTGTGGAGGTGGTTGTGGTGTTTGATGTCGTCCCAGTGATTGAAGGAAGAGTGGTGGATGCAGGTGGGAGTGTTGTCCCCGGTGTGGAGGTGGTTGTGATGTTTGACGTCGTCCCAGTGATTGAAGGAAGAGTGGTGGATGCAGGTGGGAGTGTTGCCCCTGTTGTGGAGGTTGTTGTGATATTTGACGTCGTCCCAGTGATGGAAGGAAGAGTGGTGGATACAGGTGGGAGTGTTGTCCCCATTGTGGAGGTTGTTGTGATGTTTGATGTCGTCCCAGTGATTGAAGGAAGAGTGGTGGATGCAGGTGGGAGTGTTGTCCCCGGTGTGGAGGTGGTTGTGGTGTTTGATGTCGTCCCAGTGGTTGAAGGAAGAGTGGTGGATACAGGTGGGAGTGTTGTCCCCATTGTGGAGGTTGTTGTGATGTTTGTCGTCGTCCCAGTGATGGAAGGAATAGTGGTGGATACAGGTGGGAGTGTTGTCCCCGTTGTGGAGGTTGTTGTGATATTTGCCGTCGTCCCAGTGATTGAAGGAAGAGTGGTGGATGCAGGTGGGAGTGTTGTCCCCAGTGTGGAGGTGGTTGTGGTGTTTGATGTCGTCCCAGTGATTGAAGGAAGAGTGGTGGATACAGGTGGGAGTGTTGTCCCCGTTGTGGAGGTTGTTGTGATGTTTGTCGTCGTCCCAGTGATGGAAGGAAGAGTGGTGGATACAGGTGGGAGTGTTGTCCCCGTTGTGGAGGTTGTTGTGATGTTTAACATCGTCCCAGTAATGGAAGGAAGAGTGGTGGATACAGGTGGGAGTGTTGTCCCCGTTGTGGAGGTTGTTGTGATGTTTGACGTCGTCCCAGAGATGGAAGGAAGAGTGGTGGATACAGGTGGGAGTGTTGTCCCCGTTGTGGAGGTTGTTGTGATGTTTGTCGTCATCCCAGTGATGGAAGGAAGAGTGGTGGATACAGGTGGGAGTGTTGTCCCCGGTGTGGAGGTTGTTGTGATATTTGACGTCGTCCCAGTGATTGAAGGAAGAGTGGTGGATACAGGTGGGAGTGTTGTCCCCGTTGTGGAGGTGGTTGTGGTGTTTGATTTCGTCCCAGTGATGGAAGGAAGAGTGGTGGATACAGGTGGGAGTGTGGTCCCCGGTGTGGAGGTGGTTGTGGTGTTTGATGTCGTCCCAGTGATGGAAGGAAGAGTGGTGGATACAGGTGGGAGTGTTGTCCCCGGTGTGGAGGTTGTTGTGATGTTTGACGTCGTCCCAGTGATTGAAGGAAGAGTGGTGGATACAGGTGGGAATGTTGTCCCCGGTGTGGCGGTGGTTGTGATGTTTGACGTCGTCCCAGTGATTGAAGGAAGAGTGGTGGATACAGGTGGGAGTGTTGTCCCCGGTGTGGAGGTTGTTGTGATATTTGACGTCGTCCCAGTGATTGAAGGAAGAGTGGTGGATACAGGTGGGAGTGTTGTCCCCGGTGTGGCGGTGGTTGTGGTGTTTGATGTCGTCCCAGTGATTGAAGGAAGAGTGGTGGATACAGGTGGGAGTGTTGTCCCCGGTGTGGAGGTTGTTGTGATGTTTGACGTCGTCCCAGTGATTGAAGGAAGAGTAGTGGATACAGGTGGGAGTGTTGTCCCCGTTGTGGAGGTTGTTGTGATGTTTAACGTCGTCCCAGTGATGGAAGGAAGAGTGGTGGATACAGGTGGGAGTGTTGTCCCCGTTGTGGAGGTTGTTGTGATGTTTGACGTCGTCCCAGTGATGGAAGGAAGAGTGGTGGATACAGGTGGGAGTGTTGTCCCCGTTGTGGAGGTTGTTGTGATGTTTGTCGTCGTCCCAGTGATGGAAGGAAGAGTGGTGGATACAGGTGGGAGTGTTGTCCCTGGTGTGGAGGTTGTTGTGATGTTTGACGTCGTCCCAGTGATTGAAGGAAGAGTGGTGGATACAGGTGGGAGTGTTGTCCCCGGTGTGGCGGTGGTTGTGGTGTTTGATGTTGTCCCAGTGATTGAAGGAAGAGTGGTGGATACAGGTGGGAGTGTTGTCCCCGGTGTGGAGGTTGTTGTGATGTTTGACGTCGTCCCAGTGAATGAAGGAAGAGTGGTGGATACAGGTGGGAGTGTTGTCCCCGTTGTGGAGGTTGTTGTGATGTTTGACGTCGTCCCAGTGATTGAAGGAAGAGTGGTGGATACAGGTGGGAGTGTTGTCCCCGGTGTGGAGGTTGTTGTGATATTTGACATCGTCCCAGTGATTGAAGGAAGAGTGGTGGATACAGGTGGGAGTGTTGTCCCCGGTGTGGAGGTGGTTGTGGTGTTTGATGTCGTCCCAGTGATGGAAGGAAGAGTGGTGGATACAGGTGGGAGTGTTGTCCCCGTTGTGGAGATTGTTGTGATATTTGACGTCGTCCCAGTGATTGAAGGAAGAGTGGTGGATACAGGTGGGAGTGTTGTCCCCGGTGTGGAGGTTGTTGTGATGTTTGTCGTCGTCCCAGTGATTGAAGGAAGAGTGGTGGATACAGGTGGGAGTGTTGTCCCCGGTGTGGCGGTGGTTGTGGTGTTTGATGTCGTCCCAGTGATTGAAGGAAGAGTGGTGGATACAGGTGGGAGTGTTGTCCCCATTGTGGAGGTTGTTGTGATGTTTGACGTCGTCCCAGTGATGGAAGGAAGAGTGGTGGATACAGGTGGGAGTGTTGTCCCCGGTGTGGAGGTTGTTGTGATGTTTGACGTCGTCCCAGTGATTGAAGGAAGAGTGGTGGATACAGGTGGGAGTGTTGTCCCCGTTGTGGCGGTTGACGTCGTTCCAGTGATTGAAGGAAGAGTGGTGGATACAGCTGGGAGTGTTGTCCCCGTTGTGGAGGTTGTTGTGATGTTTAACGTCGTCCCAGTGATGGAAGGAAGAGTGGTGGATACAGGTGGGAGTGTTGTCCCCGGTGTGGAGGTTGTTGTGATGTTTGACGTCGTCCCAGTGATTGAAGGAAGAGTGGTGGATACAGGTGGGAGTGTTGTCCCCGTTGTGGCGGTTGACGTCGTTCCAGTGATTGAAGGAAGAGTGGTGGATACAGCTGGGAGTGTTGTCCCCGTTGTGGAGGTTGTTGTGATGTTTAACGTCGTCCCAGTGATTGAAGGAAGAGTGGTCGATACAGGTGGGAGTGTTGTCCCCGTTGTGGAGGTTGTTGTGATGTTTGACGTCGTCCCAGTGATTGAAGGAAGAATGGTGGATACAGGTGGGAGTGTTGTCCCCGATTCTTCTGAAGAGTTTACAAGAATAAATTTTAATCACATGTCAGAAACCTTAGCATTCAGAGAGGAAGCATTGCCTTTGATTTGAAACCATGTACAGGCTGACTTGGGACCACAATGGCGCCCAAAATTGCTAAATGAGGCAGTCACTAAGTGAACTTCCCCCCTTTCTGCAACCTTCCTGACCCCGTTGTTACGTGACTCGCTTCAGTTGTTAAGTTAGCAACCCCGTTGTTAACTGAATATGTCTTCTACACTGACTTTGCTTGTCAGATAGTCACAAAACGGGACGCTGCCACCCTCTTAAATACGATTCAGTTTCCAACTATTTGCAATGGTCGTAAGTGTAAAAAATAGTCATTAGTTTGTTTTTTTCAGTTCTATTGCTTTGAACCATCACTAAATGAAGTGTTGTAAGTAGAGGACTCGCGTATATGCATATAGTCCTCCACTTGTGACCACAATTGGACCCAACATGCACGTTGTTAAGCGAGAGATTTGTGCAGTGAGTTTCGCCCCCTTTGACTATTTTTCTTTCCCACCCTTGTTAAATGAATCGCTGCGGCGGTTAAAATCACATCCGGTCGTTAAGTGAATCTGGCTTTCCCCTATCGTCTTGGCTTGTCAGACGGCCGCAAAAGGGGATCGCGTGACCCTGGGACACCACGACCGTCAGGGACGCTGCATGGAAAATGGTCACAAGCCACATTTTTCAGTGATGTTGTGACTTCCAATGGTTACTAACTGTTGTAAGTCAAGAACTGCTTATATGTATGAAAAGCCAAGGTAAAAATTCCTCTTGCACCTATGTGCCGGTCGTTCCCGACTCTAGGGGGCGCTGCTTCTCTCCGTTTCAACGCCGAAGAGCCAGCGCTGTCCGAAGACGTCTCCGGGGTCATGTGGCCGGCATGACTCAACGCCCGAAGGCGCACGGAACGCTTGTTCCCTTCCCACCAAATGTGGCTCCTAAACACCCTGTTAGAGCCCCAATTAAGGGAGGAGACATACTGTTTTCCTTTTCTGCCTTTCGGCTCATCACCAGAGACCATCCGGACAGAAAGCCATGAGTTCCGTTGTGTGATTTTTTTAATATGTGTGTAACATTTTTGAGCTGATCAATTAATAAGTCAAGGAGACTAGTATAGATCTATTTCGAGCTGATGAGAGCTAAAAAGCTCGAAAGAGATCTATACTAGTCTCCCTGATTTATTTATTGATCAGCTCAAAAACGTAACACACATATAAAAAAAAAAAAAAACCACACAACGGAACTCATGGCTTTCTGTCTGGATGGTCTCTGGTGATGAGCCGAAAGGCAGAAAAGGAAAAGCTGTGTGCTTCCTCCCTTAATTGGGGCCTTAACAGAGTGTTGTGGAACAATTGTAGATACTTATCCTCCTGTCTCAGCTGAACAGGAACAGAACCTGGTTGGCTTAATGGCTAAGGCTCTCACCTGACATGCAATACAGCCCCAGTTCGAATCCTAGTAAGGGTATGTCTAGCTGATGAGAGCTAAAAAGCTCGGAATAGATCTATACATTTTTGAGCTGATGTCTCCCTGACATTTATTGATCAGCTCAAAAATGTAATATATATATGTATATGTATATGTGTGTATGTATGTATCTATATCTATCTATCTATCTATCTATCTATCTATCTATCTATCTATCTATCTATCTATCTATCTATCTATCTATATCTACGAAAAATCTACGAAAACATATATATATTTATATATATAATTAATTGTTCCACAACACCCTGTTAGGGCCCCAATTAAGGGAGGAGACATACTGTTTCCTTTTCTGCCTTTCGGCTCATCACCAGAGACCATCTAAACAGAAAGCCATGAGTTGCTTTGTGTTAATTTTTTTAATATGTGTGTTACTTTTTATGAGCTGATCAATAAATAAATATACTAGTCTCTCTGATTTATTTATTGATCAGCTCATAAAACTAACACACACACACACACACACACACACACACACATATATATATGCATACAGTCTTCTGTATGTATATATCGGTTCATTTTGTGCTTTTTTCAGAGTCTTCTGGACGGGGAAAGGACGGAGTTCACGCAGGCTGCTATTGTGAGTAACTTCCTCCTGGGTTACGTAGCCTGCCTTTTCTAGTTCCTCCGACATCCGCACCAGTTCAAGGCAGCCAAACGCAGCCAGATTGATCACAGCTGCCGAACTCTCGGCAACGCCTTCCAGTCAGGGACAAAACCAGAATTAAATTCTCCTTCCCTGTTTTGTGGTGTAGAGAAAGTCCTCGGCGTTCAACGGCTCGCTTAGTGACGGCGCTGGGGGGAAAACACCCGACTTCGGATTGTTTTTCACACTTATGACCGTTGCGGCTTCAAAATTCGAACGCGTGGCAACAGACTAATATTTTTGACGATGGGATCCCCTTTTATGACCTCCTGACCAGCCAAGTCAACGGGTGGGCGGGAGGCAGATTCGCTGAAGGACCGTGTTGTTAATAAATCCGCTTAACAACGGTCGTAAAATGGGGCAAGGCTCACTTTAAAAAAATTCTCGCTTAGCAACGGAAATTGATCCTAACTGGAGGACTAGCTGTCTGGGTGAGATAGAGAGGGGGAGATGGATGATACACAGGTAGTCCTTGACTTACAAGAGTGCACTTAGCGACCGCAGATCTGGAAAGCCCCGAGAAGTCTATCTGTATTATTTTATGATTATTGATTGATTAAATTTTTATTCCGCCTTTATGACTTGGGTGATAGGCAGGAGGGAGCCGATAAGGGGCTTCCTAAAGCTTGCAAGGCACTTCTTAAAAGTTCCCCACCAACATTTGACACCCTGAGCAATTTTTACACCCTGGAGTAGAAATATGTAACTAATCCAAAGTTATGAGGAAGAAGTTGTTCTGTTAAATTGGGTGTATCCAACTTTCTGTCTGTTATGAGACGGGCGGCAAAGAAAATTCTTCGTGAATAAACAGGGTCTGCTATCCGAGCATGGGGCTGCACTAGAAGACCTCCAAGGTCCCTTCCAGCTCCGTTATTCTCTATTCTGAGCAGGGGGTTGGACTAGAAGACCTCCAAGGTCCCTTCCAGCTCTATTATTCTGTCTTCTGAGCAGGGGGTTGGACTAGAAGACCTCCAAGGTCCCTTCCAGCCCTGTTATTCTCTATTCTGAGCAGGGGGCTGGACTAGAAGACCTCCAAGGTCCCTTCCAGCTCTGTTATTCCGTCTTCTGAGCAGGGGGTTGGACTAGAAGACCTCCAAGGTCCCTTCCAACCCTGTTTTTCTCTATTCTGAGCAGGGGGCTGGACTAGAAGGTCCCTTCCAGCCCTGTTATCCTCTATTCTGAGCAGGGGGCTGGACTAGAAGGTCCCTTCCAGCCCTGTTATCCTCTATTCTGAACAGGGGGTTGGACTAGAAGACCTCCAAGGTCCCTTCCAGCTCCGTTATTCTGTACCCTATCCTGTTTTCTGTTCAATCATTAGCTTAGATCAGAGCAGGAGGCTTGGTACAACGCCTACTTCGTGTTTGCCAGCTCAAAGAAATGAAAAGCCACAGCCAAATTTGTACCCACAGGGGCAGCTTCGGATGTTAAATTATGTCTCCTTCGCTTTCATCTTTAACCACCCCGTGCCCAGGAACGCAGATAAAAGGGAATTCAAAAGACTGCGTGGGAACAACGGAGATTCCTGATTCAAAAAAATAATAATTATCCTGCCTCTTCCGACACAGAAACGGTGCGTTTTCAGCTCCTGGTTACATGCGATGAACAGAGTTGGAAGGGCCCTCGTAGGTCATCTAGTCCAACCCGCTCCAAAATTGCAAAGCTCAGAGCGGCCCCTTCCTTTTCATTTCTGTTTTAAAAGTTAAAAGGTCAAGGTTCCCCTCGCACATATGTGCTTGCCGTTCCTGCCTCTAGGGGGCTGTGCTCATCCCCGTTTTCAAAGCCGGAGAGCCAGCGCTGTCCGAAGACGTCTCCCGGGTCATGTGGCTGGCATGACTCAACGCCGAAGGCGCCCTGAACGCTGTTCCCTTCCCACCAAAGGTGGCTCCTGTCTTCCTACTCTCATTTTTTACGTGTTTTCGAACTGCTAGGTTGGCAGAAGCTGGGATGAGTCATGGGAGCTCCCTCCGTTACGTGGCGCTCGGGATTCGAACCGCCGAACTGCCGAACTTTCTGATCGACAAGCTCAGGGTCTTAGCCACTGAGCCAACTTTTATTTCTCTCCCAAAACCCCCCCATAGTTTCTCAGCTCTGTCCAAAAGCCTCAAAACCCCCTTTTCAAACATAATCCAGGTAGTGACTGATTTAGCGACCGTTCCAAAATGACAACCGCACTGGAAAAAAAGATTTTCACGTTTAATGACCGTTGCAGCATCTCTGTGCTCCCCTGATCAAAATTCAAGCCAACCGACTCGTCTTGACGACGGTCGTAGCGTCCCGGGATCACGCGACACCCCCCCACCCCCCGTTGGCCCCCTTGCGACCAACGGGTGGTCCCCCGATTCACTTAACAACCGTGGGAACTGCTGAACCGACGCGAGAATTCCCTTCAGAGGTGACGTAAAGCGGAGCGAGACACGTCTCCTATCGCCAGCAGAAACGACGGGGCGGGTGGAAAAGAGCCTCCATCATGGTCGTAAGTCAAGGACGGTTGTAATCCCAAGGCAGGGAACTCTGAACAACTCACAACTGGGCGAATTTCTCGCAACGAAACGAAAACAAGTCTGATTGGCAAAACTTTGCTTGGTCCCATGCATTGACAGGTGGATGGGGGCAGCTCAGGTAAAGGTGTGTAAAGGGGAAGGGTGGGGCTGGATGGATGGGGAAAATAGAGGGGGGGTGTTTAAAGGTCTATTTTTAGCCCCTTTCAAACAACTAAGGTGTGTCGAGTAAAACTTGTAAGTGTGTCTATAAACGGAAGGAAACGGAGAGAAAAACTTTTGCCAAGAACGCAGCTTTTGCAAAGCCACGTCGAAAAGCTCTCCCCCCTCCCCAATTCCTTTTTCCTTAGCCCCCTCCCCCCAAAAAAAATCCCCCCACCCCTTTTCCTGACTTTGCAAGGGTGGCCAAGATCCTTCTGCATCCATCTGGAACGATTCCCACGCCGGGATCCCGAACGGATTTCCATTGAATTGAACGTTGAATTTTAATTTCGAATCAACTAGGACAGGGGTCTCGAACCTTTGCAACTTTAAGTCTGAAGGACTTCAGCTCCCAGACTTCTCCAGCCAGCAAAGCTGTCAGTGTCAGGGCCTGGGCCAGGGGTCTCCAACCTTTGCAACTTTAAGTCTGAAGGACATCAGCTCCCAGACTTCTCCAGCCAGCAAAGCTGTCAGTGTCAGGGCCTGGGCCAGGGGTCTCGAACCTTTGCAACTTTAAGTCTGAAGGACTTCAGCTCCCAGAATTCTCCAGCCAGCAAAGCTGTCAGTGTCAGGGCCTGGGCCAGGGGTCTCGAACCTTTGCAACTTTAAGTCTGAAGGACTTCAGCTCCCAGAATTCTCCAGCCAGCAAAGCTGGCTGGAGAAGTCTGGGAGCTGAAGTCTTTCAGACTTAAAGTTGCAAAGGTTCGAGACCCCTGAATACCCAGAAAAAATAATAATAAATACCACTAAAAGGCAGCAGGGAGAACAGATCCGTTGTCCGAGATTTGCTTTCCCCAGGTAAAGGGGTGGGGGGAGATCCTGCCTACGCAAGCTAGCAGACCCTCCCTCTAATTCCTTCCCTTTGCCAGCCCTTCTTACCTGCCATGGCCACCAAGGCCAGGTTTAACAGGAGGAGGATCCAAGCCATGATCCCGGGTAATCGAGGGATCTTCCCCGACTGACCGGAGTCCTCGTTCTTCGCTGCAGGGTTACTCTAAAGGGGAAGTTTGGGTGGGTAAGGTATATAAGAGAGAGAGGCACCTGAGCCCAGGTGAGAGGCAGGCCACACCCAGGGGGCAGGTCCAGGGAAGGCGATCTGACACCAGCAAGCTGCCAGCCAACTTCTCAGTTTTAGAATGGAATAGAAGAACTGAGTTGGAAGGGGACTTGGAGGTCTTCTAGTCCAACTCTTTCTCTCTGCCACCCACCCACCCACCCACCTTCTTTCTTTCTTTCTTTCTTTCTTTCTTTCTTTCTTTCTTTCTTTCTTTCTTTCTTTCTTTCTTTCTACAGAATAAAAGAGTTGGAAGGGGCCTTGGAGGTCTTCTAGTCCACCCCACTGTTTCCTCCGCATATACTCCCTCTCTGCTTCCCACCTTCTCCCTTTCTTTCTTTCTTTCTTTCTTTCTTTCTTTCTTTCTTTCTTTCTTTCTTTCTTTCTTTCTTTCTTTCTACAGAATAAAAGAGTTGGAAGGGTCCTTGGAGGTCTTCTAGTCCACCCCACTGTTTCCTCCTCATATACTCCCTCTCTGCTTCCCACCTTCTCCCTTTCTTTCTTTCTTTCTTTCTTTCTTTCTTTCTTTCTTTCTTTCTTTCTTTCTTTCTTCAGAATAATAGAGTTGGAAGGGATTTTAGAGGTCTTCTAGTCCAACCCTGCTGATTTCTTCTCACTCCCTCCCTCTGCCTCCCACCTTCCCCTTTCTTTTTCTTTCTTTCTTTCTTTCTTTCTTTCTTTCTTTCTTTCTTTCTTTCCTTCCTTCCTTCCTTCCTTCCTTCCTTCCTTCTTTCTTTCTTTCTTTCTTTCTTTCTTTCTTTCTTTCTTTCTCTTTCTTCAGAATAACAGAATTGGAAGAGACCTTAGAGGTTTTCTAGTCCAACCCTGTGACTTCCCTCTTCTCTCCCTCTGCCTCCCACCTTCTCTCTCTCTCTCTCTCTCTCTCTCTCTCTCTCTCTCTCTCTCTCTCTCTCTCTCTCTCTCTCTCTCTCTCTTTCTTTCTTTCTTTCTTTCTTTCCCCATCGGCTCTCAACCCCGTTGGTTCGGTTTTTTGCAGATTACGGTGAGGAAGTGGCACAACTTGGCTTAATTTAGGAGGACTTTAACGGGCACTTCTTGGGCACTGAACGAGTAGCGCCATTTCCCGATGGGCTCGAGAAAGGACAGGGGGTGCTTGTGGGGCAGCTGGAGGCTCAAAAGCTACGGCTGTTCTGTCTCTCTCTCTCTCTCCTCTTTGCTAAGTGCCTAGTCCTCAAGGTCTGGGAAGAAACGGTGCCTTCTGGACATGCCCGAGGAGGGTGTGTGTTCCCAAGGAGAACCGTTTCCTTGAGCACGTCAAACGATAAGAGGCTGCAACACTTTATAAAACAAATGATTCAAGAGAAAAATATGAGGTGGTAAAATCCCGGAATGGCCCATTTCAAATTCTTCCCAGTTTTCTTTTGTTTCCAGGAATAATCCCATCAGGAGGGAGCAGAATTCCTTCCTTCCTTCCTTCCTCTTCCATCCATCCATCCATCCATCCATCCATCCATCCATCCATCCATCCATCCATCCATCCATCCATCCTTGCTTCCTTCTTCCATTTCCCTTCGTTTCTTCTTTCCTTCTTTCCTGCCTTCCTACCTCCCTCTTCCATTCATCTATCCTTCCTTTCTTCTTTCCTTCCTTCCTCTCTCTTCCATCCATCCTTCCTTCCTTCCTTCTTACATTTCCTTTCTTCTTTCCTTCCATCCTTCCTCTTCCATCCATCCATCCATCCTTCCCTCCCTTTCCCTTCCTTCCATCTCTATCTCTCCCTCCCTCTCCTTCCCCCTCTGCCCTTCCTCCATAATTTCCTCCCTCACTGCCTCCTCTCATTTCCCCCTTCTCCTTTCCTTCCTTCTTCCTCCCTCTCTTCCTTTCCGTCTCCCTTTTCCTTCTTCTTCCAACCCTTCTTCCTTCCCTTCTTTCCTTCCTCTTTTCCTTCCTTCCTTCCTCTCCCTCCCTTCCTTTCTTCCATCTTTTTTTCCTGCTTTCCTCCCTCCCTTTTTGTCTTTCCTTTTTCCCTTTTCCTCCTTCCTTCCTTCCTTCTTCCCCTTCCCTTCTTTCCTTCCTCTTTTCCTTCCCTTCCTCTCTCCCTCCCTCTTTCCTTCCTCTCCCTCCCTTCTTTCCTTCCATTTTTTCCTTCTTTCCTTTCTCTCCTTCCCTTCCTTTCTTCCATCTTTTCTTCCTTCTTTCCTCCCTCCCTTTTTGTCTTTTCTTTCTCCCTTGTCCTCCTTCCTTCCCTCCCTCTCCAAGTTTCTCAAGGAGTCCCACTCTAGTTGTGTGGTCTCTCTTTCTCTCTCTCTCTCTCTTTCTCTCTCTCTCTCTCTCTCTTTCTCTCTCTCTCTCTCTCTTTCTCTCTCTCTCTTTCTCTCTCTCTCTCTCTCTCTCTCTTTCTCTCTCTTTGTCTCTCTCTCTCTCTCTCTCTCTGGGGACAAATGCAAGGATGACCCAGCCTCCTGGGTGGCAAGTCGGACGTGTCGACTGTCCTCCCCCTGTCCTCCCCCCCTCCGTCCCCCTCCCCACTTGCTCTGGCCTTGCACAAGGGGGGTTAAGAGCAGGACAAGGCAGCCCCCCCCCTTTCAGAGTCCTGCAATGTTTGAAAGTCCAAGGGATGGAAAAACCAACGGACGAAAACAACACCGAAAGACCTCAAGGGGCTTTCCTCTTCCACCCCCCTCCCCTAGCAGCCCAGGGGAAAAAAAAGCCCCCCCAGAAATAAGGGCTTGCTATATATATACAGCCGCTTCAGCAGAGGTAGACTGCCCCTGAGTGTGGAGGTTCTATTCTAGTCCTAAGAAGGCATCCGAATTACGTAGCCTTGATCAGATCGTCCTTAATTTTTTTTTTTTCCCCTCTCCCCCCGGGGAATTTCACAGAGAGGAAGGAAAATGTTCTCTTCCCCCCAGTTTTCGACAGCCCCCTGAATCGATAGATAGAAGGACAGAGTTGGAAAGGGACCTTGGAGGTCATCTAGTCCAACCCCCGGGGCCCAAGCAAGAGGCAAGGCACCATTTCTGACCGATGGCAGTCCAGTCTCTTCTTGAAAGCTTCCAGGGATGAACCTCCTACCACTTCTGAATAGCATAATAATAAAAGAATAGCCGAGTTGGAAAGGGACCTTGGAGGTCATCTAGTCCAACTCACCCACCCACCCAAGCAGGAGAACCTACATCGTTTCTGACCGAGGGCAGTCCAGTCTCTTCTTGAAAGAATTCCAGGGATGAAGCTCCCGCAACTTTTGAATGTCTGTCCCATTGTATATAGAATAAACAGAGTTTGGAAGGGACCTTGGGGGGTCATCTAGTCCAACCCCCCTTCCCACAACTTCTGTCCCAGGGGTTGAGTGCTCTCAGGGTCAAGAAATTCCTCTTTGCGTCTATCGTCTTCTCCGTTCGCGGCCTCCACCTCCCATCCCTCGGTGGTCCTTCCTCTATGACTGGTGGCACATGGGACCCCCGAAATGCACGGTGGGTCCCCCAAAGAGATTTTTCTGGGTTAAATGGGCCCCATTGTCTGGGGGGGGGGAAAGGTCTCAACCTTTGAAGTCCAGAGATTTTTTTTGAGGGTGAGGGCATGATAGCGACAGTCCTGCATTCCCATGAGGCTGAAGTAATCTCGCTGCTGGTTTGCAAGAGGCGGCTGGGCGCCGTCCGAGGCCTCTTGTTTGCGAAGAGGGTGGACCAAAGTGAGCGGGTGATGCCAACGTGAATGGCACAAGGAAGGCCTGGTCCTTGGAAGGAGGGGCTGGCAGAGGAAAATGGCATGCCAACCACAGCTGATCTGGCTTCCGTTCAAGTTCTCCCCATTGGCATTCGGATTGGGCTTCCCGCTCTGGTGCCCTCCCCTCCCTTCCCTTCCCTTCTCTTCCCTTCCTTCCTTCCTTCCTTCCTTCCTTCCTTCCTTCCTTCCTTCCTTCCTCCCTCCATTCCCTTCTGTTCCTTGCTTCCTTCCTAGTCTATTATCTACTCTACTCTACTCTTATTCTATTCTCCATTCCATTACTCTACTCTACTCTACATTCCATTACTCTACTCTACTCTACTCTACTCTACTCTACTCTCCATTCCATTATTCTACTCTACTCTACTCTACTCTACTCTACTCTACTCTACTCTACTCTACTCTACATTCCATTACTCTACTCTACTCTACTCTACTCTACTCTACTCTATTCTCCATTCCATTATTCTATTCTATTCTTCCCAACTCTCCTGTTCTGTTCTTTTCCCTTCGCTGTTTGCCGTCCTTCCCCCTTTCTCCTTCCCCTCCCTCTCCCAGGAATCCCAGCCTCTGGAACATCCTGAACTCCTCCTGGGCGGGAGGACCAGAGACCCCAGGGTGACCCTGAGCGCTGGGCAATTCAAGGGCCCCCCTGACGTCCTGCTGCTTATCAGCCGAGGGTCCCAAGGGCGTCTGGCTCTCCTGCAAGGGGGCGGCCTTGGGGACAGGCGTCAGACAAGGGAGCGCCCCTCTCCTCCCCCCCTCCTCGAACAGCCGAACTGCCGACCTTTCTGATCGACGAGTTCAGCGTCTTAGCCCCTGACCCACCCCGTCCCTTTCCCTGAACTCTACCAGCACCCGATGCATTAAGCGCAAGCCCTGACCCTCTGCAAATATATTTATTTTGTGCACGAGGTTTCTGTCCTATCCTGTGACTGAGGATAATAATAAAATAATAAATAATAAATTTTAATTTGCAGACCGCTCCCTCTCCCCATAGGGACTCGGAGCGGTGCACAGGGAGAATAAAAAACAATAAATATACAAACATATTTAAAAACAGATTAAACGATATTCCTGTGCTAAAAATCCCCATTAAAATACTAAAATTCCCCATAAATTAATATATTAAAAACCCTATAGAAGAGAGACTACCCTAGGCCGGCCAAGCAGAAAAGGTGTGTTTTTAATTTTAGACGGAAGGAGCGGAGGTCCGTGGTTGTTCTAATTTTGGGGGGCAGGTCGTTCCAGAGGGCTGGGCCCGCCACAGAGAAGGCCCTTCCCCTGGGCGTCGCCCGCTGACAAAGTCTAGTGGACGGCACCCGGAGAAGTCCCTCTCTGTGGGAGCGAATCGGCCGTGCGGATGTATGTGGCAGGATCCGATCCCGCAGATAGCTAGGTCCCGAGCCATGGAGCAATGCATGGCTCGGGATGCATGTCTTCAGTTTCAGTTTCATTTCTCTTGTTGCTATCCCTCCCTTGCAGATTTATTTCCTTTCAATCATTATTCTCCTGGCTCTTCTGGCTCTTGTTGAATCAAGACTGGCTTCATTTTTTTTGACCTGGCCCATTTGGCAACCTAACAAAAGGAATTTCTTTTCAGCAGGTACACAAACACACACAAACACCCCCCCCCCAAAGCCAATACATTTTTTCCCCTCTCAGATATTTCAATCATGCATCATCAATACACCCAGTTCTCTCTCTCTCTTCTCTGTTCTTCTGTAGTGGCTATTCTTGAGCAGAAAATGTTCCCTCGATCTATTTCCTCCTAACCCTTTTCTTTGCAAGCGGTTCTCATTTTGTGTGGATTTTTCTTCCCAAAGGATGGGTGGGTGGGGGATAGGAAATGCACCATAAAAGTTTGAAAAGTTGTTAAGGGTGAAAAAAAGTCAGAGGTCTCTGTTTTTTTGGGTGCTGTCACAGCTTTGAACGGCCACTAAACGAATGGTTGGTAGTCCTTGGCTTACAACCGTTCATTTATTCTGTTAGAATCGTATGTTTTCCCAAGCCGGTCTTAAAGAATAGAACAGAAATGGAAATAGGGATGGGAGAGGAGAGGAGAGGAGAGGAGAAGAGAAGAGAAGAGTTGGAAGGGACCTTGGAGGTCTTCTACTCCAACCCCCTGCTCAGACAGGATACCCTATACCATATTTTGCAGAATAGAATAGAATAGGAATAGGAATAGAATAACAGAGTTGGAAGGGACCTTGGAGGTCTTCTAGTCCAACCCCCTGCTTAGGCAGGAAACCTTATACCATTTCAGACAAATGGCTATCCAACATCTTCTTAAGGACTTCCAGTGTTGGAGCATTTACAACTTCTGGAGGCAAGCAGTTCCACTGGTTAATTGTTCTATTTAATTGTCAGGAAATTTCTCCTTAGTTCCAAGTTGCTTCCCTCCTTGATTAGTTTCCACCCATTGCTTCTTGTCCTGCCTTCAGGTGCCTTGGAGAATAGCATGACTCCCTCTTCTTTGGGGCAGCCCCTGAGATATCGGAAGGCTGCTATCCTGTCTCCCCTGGTCCTTCTTTTCATTCCCAGTTCATCGTATGTTTGAGCCTCCAGTCCCCTCATCCTCTTGGTTGCTCTTCTCTGCACTCTCTGCACTTCTCTGCACTCTTTCCAGAGTCTCCACGTCTTTTCTACATCGTGGCGACCACAACTGGATGCAAATATTCCCAGTGTGGCCTTCCCAAGGCCTTGTAAAGTGGTATCAACCCTTCACGGGATCTTGATTCTCTCCCTCTGTTGATGCAGCCTAGAACTGGGTTGGCTTTTTGGGCAGCTGCTGCCCACGGCTGGCTCCTATTTCAATGGTCGCCCACTAGGTCTCCAAGATCCCTCTCACAGTTGCTGCTATTGAGCAAGGCACTACCTATACTGTACCTGTGCATTTTGGTTTTACTTCTCCATTCTGGGGAGGGGTCTGAAACCATCTCCATCCACCCCAGAAGTTCATGACTTGTTAATCATAAATCTGCTTTCACGTCATCTGTAGACGATACCAGAAATCGCTTCACGATTAATCACACTTCTTTCTTGCACAACTTCAGGCGTGGCACCAGACGCTCCCCCTCCGACGCTGACTTTCTGCAGGATATCTATTTATAGAATAGAAGGACAGAGTTGGAAGGGACCTTGGAGGTCTTCTAGTCCAACCCCCTGCCTAGGCAGGAAGCCCTATACCGTTTCAGACAAGTGGCTCTCCAACATCTTCCTTAACACTTGCAGTGTTAGAGCACTTCTGGAGGCAATTTCTGTTCCACTGATTAATTGTTCTAACTCATGAAATTTCTCCTCAGTTCCAGGTTGCTTCTCTAAATTAGTTTCCACCCATTGCTTCTTGTTCTACCCTCAGGTGCTTTGGAGAAGAGCTTGACTCCCTCTTCTTTGGGGCAACCCCTGAGATATTGGAAGACTTCTATCATGTCTCCCCTTGTCCTTCTTTTCATCAAACTAGACCTCCCCAGTTCCTGCAACTGTTTTTCGTATGTTTTATTCTCCAGTCCCCTCGTCCTCTTGGTTGCTCTTCTCTGCCCTCTTTCCAGAGTCTCCACATCTTTTCTACATCGTGGCAACCAAAACTGGAGGCAAATATTCCAAGCGTGGCCTTTCCCAAGGCTTTGTCAAGTGGTATTAACCCTTCCCGGGATCTTGATTCTCTCCCTCTGGTGATGCAGCCGAGAACTTATCTCTTTTTTTTTTCTTTTTATTTATTGTTGTCGTTTTGGCATGCAGAAAAAGATTTCTTCACTGGCCTTCGATCGTGGGAAAAAGCCCTTTTAAAAAAAAACTGGGCATAAAAGACAGGGCCAAAAGTGGAACTTGGCAAGAGAACTTCCTGGTCTAAATTGGGGAAAAGGTTTTGCAGAAACGGCTGCTATTTTAAGCCGCGGGAACACGATTGAGTATGTATGTGTGTGTGTGTGTATGTATATATATATTTGGCATGTATAACTCTATTATTGATTGTTTGCTTTCTTTGAAACCATGGCAAGGAACAAGAGGTGGGTGGGACCTGTTTTTATATCGATGCTCGGGTACAGGTTGACGATGAGGGCTGGTAACATGATGTGCCTTCCGTTTGAGATACGAGTTATATGGGCGTTCCTCGGCTTAACAACCATCCATTTCGAAGTCACGATGGCTTCTTAGGGCCACAAAGGCCCGCTGGGCGAGAAAGTGAAGGGGGTTTTGCTCCCTTTTACGACCAGCCTCGCCCCGGCCGTTAAGCGAACCGCTGCCGTTGTTAAAGTCAGTCCCACGGTGGTTCAGCCAATCCGGCTCGTCCCGTCTCATCAGGACAGCGCGACCGTCATAAACACGAGTCGGTGGCCAAGCAGGTTAAAAATCAGACACAAGTCACACCTGGGGTAGCAGTGCCAACCGTCGTATGTGGAGGACTCTTCTACAGCGTGGTGCGATCCATCCATGTAATAAATTTCGAAGTTGAGATGTGTTGCATTTCATCAAAGGCGGCAAAAATCCAGGTTAGCGGAAACTCGTTCAAGGAGCAAACGGGAAATTTCTATGGGCCATTTGCACAAGATATTTTTCCTTTCCTCGTTTCTTCTCTCTCTTTTTTTCAGTGTTTAGCATCCTGGGTTTTTTTCTCCCCTGCCAATGGTGTTTTTTTGTTTTGTTTTGTTCCTGTTTTGTGACGCTCCGTTTCTCTCTTCCTTCCTCGGTCAGCATTTAAAGGAACGGCTGAAGGTTCTTTAAATAGATTTGACGTCACTTTTTAGGACTTGGGGAAGCCACAAAGCTTCCTTCTCCACAAGACACGGGACTCGGTCAGAGGGAAAGGTTGCCTCCTCCACTTTGGGACCCCGACTCTAATCTCCCACAATCCCCCCATCATAAAAAGCTAAAGGTTCCCTTGTGCATAATGTGCTGGTCGTTCCTGACTCTAGGGGGCGGTGCTCATCTCCGTTTCAAAGCCGAAGAGCCAGCGCTGCCCGAAGACGTCTCCGGGGTCACGTGGCCGGCGTGACTCAACACCGAAGGCGCACGGAACGCTTGTTCCCTTCCCACCAAAGGTGGCTCCTGTTTTTCTACTCGCATATTGTTACGGGCTTTCGAACGGCTAGGTTGGCAGAAGTTGGGACGAGTCACGGGGCTGGGGATTTGAACTGCTAAACTGCCGATCTTTTCTGATTGACAAGATCAGCATCTTGTTGGCAGGAATAGCCAACACTCCAGAAGATAGGCTTAAGATACAGAAGGATCTAGACAAACTTGAACATTGGGCACTGTCTAATAAAATGAAATCAATTGTGAAAAAAGTAAGGTCCTACATATAGGCAAGAAAAACCAAATGCACAAGTACAGTATAGGTGGTACCTTGCTCAATAGTAGCAACTGTGAGAGGGATCTTGGAATCCTAGTGGACAACCATTTAAATATGAGCCAGCCATGTGCAGCAGCTGCCAAAAAAGCCAACACAGTTCTAGGCTGCATCAACAGACGGATAGAATCTAGATCACGTGAAGTGTTAATGCCACTGTATAGTGCCTTGGTAAGGCCACACTTGGAATACTGCATACAGTTTTGGTCGCCACGATGTAGAAAAGACGTGGAGACTCTGGAAAGAGTGCAGAGAAGGGCAACCAAGATGATTAGGGGACTGGAGACTAAGACATATGAACAACGGCTGCAGGAGCTGGGTATGTCTAGCTTGATGAAGAGAAGGACCAGGGGAGACATGATAGCAGTCTTCCGATATCTCAGAGGGTGCCACAAAGAAGAGGGAGTCAAACTATTCTCCAAGGCACCTGGGGGCAGAACAAGAAGCAATGGGTGGAAACTAATCAAGGAGAGAAGCAACTTAGAACTAAGGAGAAATTTCCTGACAGTCAGAACAATTAACCTCTGGAACAGAAGTTGCCTCCAGCAGTTGTGAATGCCCCAACCCTGGAAGTCTTTAAGAAGATGTTAGACAGCCATTTGTCTGAAATGGTATAAGGTTCCTGCCCACGCAGGGGGTTGGACTAGAAGACCTACAAGGTCCCTTCCAACTCTGCTATTGTATTGTATTATTGTATCTTAGCCACGGAGCCACCCTTAAATCAATCCTAAATCAATCCATTCCAGTATATAACCATCCTATCCATAAACTCCCAGAATCCCCCAGCATCCAAATACCCCAGTCTTAAATTCCCAGACAACCTGCAGACATATTTCCCGCACCAAAACTTTTCCAGGAAGCAAAACCTAAACGAATCTATTCAAAAACCAGCCGGTAAAAATGTGTATTTTCCCTGCTACGTAATTCCCTGGGGGGTTTTTCGGCGGTCCCGTAAGGACGTAGCCCACCGGTTTTCCACCTAGAGGGTATAATTGCAAAGTTGGGAATATTTTGTGGGTCCGTCCCTCCTGTTGGAGGTTATGTTGTTTCCGCTGTATTTGCTGTTTGTTTATGGTTCTGACTTTCTGCGTTCTCTCTCTCTCTCTCTGTTGACACTTATTGAAATGGTCTGCGGTCGAAGAATACAATCGCTTAACTGTTGGATGTGAAAATATTACAACGGCCCACTTAGCAACTTTTCCAGGAAGCAAGGCATCCTCTTATGCCCCTTGTCCTCTTTTCTCCCCCCCCCTTCCCTCTGGAAGTAACACAGCCAGTCCTCGCTTTAACGGCCGCCATCGTTCAGCCCACTCCCCAAATTTTGAGATGTTGGTTACGGGAATTTTGCTCCGTTTTCCGTCTCGCCTCCGTGGTTAAGCGCAACACTGCAACGGTGAAGCGATGTGAAGGGGGATTTGCCCACCCCAGAAGACTGCCAAAGGGGACCGTCATAAGTGCAAGTCAGGGTCCAAGCAAGTGTGAATTTGCATCGGGGAAGCGACAATTTTCATTTCATTTTTTTCGTTTTATTCGATTTCGAATATCGAATATATCGAATATTTATTTGTATAACCGCGTCCTCTCCCCTAGGGGACTCGGAGCGGTGTACAGGGAGGAATAAAACAGCATAAAATATATACATGAATACAATAAATACAATAAAAACAAATTAAATTTGACTATCCCTGCACTAAAATTCCCATTTAAAATTAACAATCCCTAATCCCTGGGTAGAGACTAACCTAGGCCTGCCAAGCAGAAAAAGTGAGTTTTTAATTTCTGACGGAAGGAGCGGAGGTCCATAGTTGTTCTAATGTCGAGGGGAAGGTCGTTCCAGAGGGCTGGGCCCGCCACAGAGAAGGCCCTTCCCCTGGGCGTCGCCCGCCGACAAAGTCTAGTGGACGGCACCCGGAGCAGTCCCTCTCTGTGGGAGCGAATCGGCCGGGAGGATGTATGGGGCAGAATCCGATCCCGCAGATAGCTAGGTCCCGAGCCATGGCGCGCTTTAAAGATGAGAACTAACACCTTGAAGCGCACCCGAAAGACGACAGGTAGCCAGTGCAGCTCGCGCAAGAGCGGTGTTACATGGGTGTACCTTGCGGTCCCCATTATTGCTCGCGCAGCTGCATTCTGGACCAGCTGAAGTCTTCGGGTGCACCTCAAGGGGAGCCCCATGTAGAGAGATTTGTATACCGCGCCTTCTCCATCGCAATGGACCCAGGAAATTAAAACCAACAAATAGTAAAAACAAGACCATAAATATAGATAAAAAGAATTAAATAGGAGCCTGTGCTAAAATTCCCACTAAAAAACCCGACGTCCGTTTACGTATTTGGCAGAAGCTATGTAACAATAAAATCTAGACGATTAGGCAAGACCAGCTTGCTGAAAAAAGGATGTTTTGAGTGAACGGTCGTAAGTGCGGAGAACCTGGCCCCGAGTTACTTTTCCCAGGGCTTTGGTAACTTCGGTCCTTAAATGAATTTTCCTGCATTTCAAGCATTTCTTTAAAAAGAAAAAAAAAAGGACATGAATTTTAAAGGATCGCAATTAAAATCGAAAACCGGAGAGGCGTTAAAAGCTCTCTTTTAAAAGCGCCCAGCCAAATTGGCAGAGCTGTTTGGTATGTTTGTCTATTGAGGACAGAACTGGGTTGAAAACCTCTGCAAACACAATCGAAGTTACCGTCAAGAAATGCAGTATAAATCCTCACATTTTCCCCACTGAACCATTTTTGGGGTAAGGACTTCCTTGTTCTCCAGATCCAATTCATCCACACCCTGAAAAATATGAACAGATCAAACAAGAAGTCGAGGAGAGAGAGAGAGAAAAAATCTATTTATTTATTTGCCTTCCAGCAAACGCAACTCCTTTGCGACATCACCAGGGTGTGTCTTTGCGTGACGAGTTCGATTCCTGATCGGAACCCCGACACGCCCGCGGCCAACAATGACCATTCACGCTGGCTAGTCCCCAACCTACAGCTGCAACCGAGCGCGGAGTGCCTTTTGGCTCCCGTTTTGCGACCTTTGCGTTGTTAAGTGAATCGCCGTGGCCGTTAAACGAGCCGTTAAACGGTCGTTCAGGGAGTCTGATCATTTGTTCAGAAGGTGGCGAAAGGGGATCGTGTGACCCCCCCTCCTTTCCCCTCCCCGGGGGACGCTGCACCGGTCATAAATGCGAGACAGTGGTTGAAGCATCCAGGCGTTAAGAAAAAAAAATGCATGTCACTGCAGGGATGAGCTTCCCAATGTGATATTTGATGTTTTATTCCTATTTTGTAGGGTTGATGTGCCACCTGCTGGCTAATCCCCCAGCCAGCAATCTGCATTTTCAAATCCTGCATTTTTTACAGCCGTTTCTTGACTTCTTTTACTATTCTTCTTCTCTTCCTTCCTTGTACTTCTCTCTTCCCACTTATGGCTATAACCCTGTTGCTCGTATCTTTAAAATTTATACTGTTTTATTTGTTTCCTAGTATAATTCGATGGCTTATTAGTAACCTATGACTGTCACTAAGCGTTGCATCGTATCATTCTGGATGAATGCATTCTGTTTTGTTTTTCTTTATTTACACTGAGAGTATCTGCACCAAAGGCAAATTCCTTGTGTGTCTAATCATACTTGGCCAATAAATAATTCTATTCTATTCTGTTCTCCATTCCATTATTGTATTCTCTCTTAGCTTCTATTTTCTCTTCTCTTCTCCATTCCATTATTCTGTTCTCTCTTCTCTTTTCCTCTCTTCTCTTCTATTTTCTTTTCCCTTCTATTCTTTATTCGAATTCTATTCTATTCTATTCTCCATCTCATTATTCTATTCTCTCTTCTCTTCTCCATTCCATTATTCTGTTCTCTCTTCTCTTTTCCTCTCTTCTCTTCTATTTTCTTTTCCCTTCTATTCTTTATTCGAATTCTATTCTATTCTATTCTCCATCTCATTATTCTATTCTCTCTTCTCTTCTCCATTCCATTATTCTGTTCTCTCTTCTCTTTTCCTCTCTTCTCTTCTATTTTCTTTTCCCTTCTATTCTTTATTCGAATTCTATTCTATTCTCCATCCCATTATTCTATTCTATTCTCTTTTCTTCTCTTCTCTTTTCTCTTCTATTTCTGTACTGTTCTGTTCTGTTCTATTTCTATTCTATTCTCCATTCCATTATTCTATTCTCTCTTCTCTTCTCTTTCTCCTATTCTATTCTATTCTATTCCTATTCCATTTCTATTCTCCATTCCATTATTCTCCTCTTCTCTTCCTATTAATTTCCATATTCTATTCTGTTCTATTCTATTCCATTCGATCCTATTCCTATTCTATTCTCCATTCCATTATTCTCATCTTCCTATTAATTTCTATATTCTATTCTGTTCTATTCTATTCGATCCTATTCCTATTCTATTCTCCATTCCATTATTCTCCTCTTCTCTTCCTATTAATTTCCATATTCTGTTCTATTCTGCTCTACTATTCTATTCTATTCTATTCTGTTCTGTTCTGTTCTATTCTAATTCTAAATTGCACACTCCGATTTACACCTGCGCGCTCACCAACATGCTCAGAGGCCCCCTGGCCTTTCGGCACTCTCGCTACGCCTGCTTCCAGCCCTCGGGATTGTCTACCGTTCTTGCCGTGCCAACTTCGCGCATTGCCCTTTTAAGAGGCGCATTTTTCTGCTTGAATGGACTCCGGAGTCAAAAGCATGGGTATTGTTGCCGGCACGCCTTTCCCTTAGCAACTTCGCTGGGCCCTCCGGGGGAGGCGGCAGGCCTCCTCCGAGTTGGGGGACCAGCAGAACCCGGGGCTCGAACCGAAGACCGGCCGAGAAAAAAGGATCAGACGCTCCGCAACACATTCGGCAAGCAAGTAGCCCGATTCCCAACTTTAGAAAAAGAGAGACAGGGAGATTCATCTCTTTGCGGGGGGTGCCTCCAAATTTTGGGGACAAACCAGGGGGGGCTGGTGGTCGGGGGTCCACGATCGCCCTCTCCCAAACTTCTTCTTCGCTCCTGCGTGGCGAAGGCGGCGAAAATCTGTTGTCTCTTGCGACAAGATTGTCAGTAAAGGAAGAACTTTTGGGCAACAGGTGCCAAATACTACAGAAAAAACGGTGTTTTGCAACGCTGGGCATCGCCCGCTCGGCCCCAGGGGAAGAGAGGGGGCACCACCCTGGTAGGCCTTCTGGCATGAATGAGAGGGCTGTTCCCCCCACCCCTCCCTGAGTCTCCTTGCCGCCAGCGAGCGTGGCATTCACTTGAGTGTTGCCGGGACGCAGGTCTCCACAGCAACGTCGGAGGGCACCCGGTCAAGCGGCTGGATGTTGAACCCACTTGCCAGCTCCTGGGCACTGGTGGGTAGCTCAGGAATCCAATGTGGGGGGGGGGAAGAGGTGGGTGGGTTTCGAAGCAGGACAGGTAAACCCTTCCCAACTTTTTTTCTACTTTGCAGAGTTACGGCGTTGGCACCGTTCGCCCGTCCGAAACGAGAGTTTGGTTCCGGCTTTGGGGAAGGGTTGGGATCGAGTGCAATGTTGTGATTTTGCAGGCCGCTAATATTGCACTTGTCCTGGCCTCTCCCTGTCCCGGATTCGCACCTGGCCCGAGAGCGGCGCACATCCGAGAGCCCGCTTCACAACACCTGGAGGCTGCGCCAGGTGGGAATTCTGCACGGCTGGACGGCTGACCGCGAATTCATCAATCGGGGAGGGGGAATGAATCAGCAAGGCGTGTCCGAGAACTATGCAAAAGTGGATTAAATTGGGGAGTGGAGGGGTGGGTGTTTCCCCAAACCGTTTCACGCTGCTTGGAGAGGAAGTCCTTGACTTACGGCGCCCTAACGGAGCCCAAAACTTAAGAGAGGCGTTTGCAAACTGATTTGATTTTTTTTAAACCCCTTTCTTCCCTCTGTTCTGTTTTGCGGGCTTTTTCTTGCGACCGTTGTTAAGCGAGCCGCTCGCAGGGGTTAAGTCAGGGACACGGTTGTTTAAACGAACCTGGCTTAAGGTTGCGTTTGGCGGGACGGTTGCAAATTGGGGGGCAGATCTCGAAATCCCAACTCCGACCCGACGCGGCTGCTTCCAAGCAGCTTTTAAATCTCTCCTGTTCCAGGTTCATTTTTTCGCCCCTAACATATGACAAAGTGCAGATATATATATATATATTTTTAAAAAAATGATTTTATGGAGGGAGGGGTGTCTGTTGCCCCCAAGGACAACCCCAAATCAAACCCGTAGCCGAACCCCAATGTTGTATCCATGGGACTTTTGGGGGGCCCCCTTTGCAAGCGTGGCTGCTTGGCGGGACTTTTCGTTCGATCCTGCGTAGAATCGTGCGGCTCTCCAATGAGGGGATCGTGTGTGGGTGAGAGATTTCCCGCCCCCCCCCCCCACTCAAAATCCTTTCGTGCGACATTTTGTGTGTGTGTGTGTGTTTTTAAGGTTGTTCTAGTAAGATCCGGCGGTACGGTTCGAAGTCAACAGGGACCGTATCTAGAAATGAGAGAGAGAGAGAGAGATTTTGAGGTTTGGTGATGGAGGCAGAAAATAGATAAGGAATAGAATAGAATAAGAATAGAATAGAAATAGAACAGAATTAGAACGAGAATAGAATAGAAATGGAATAGAATAAGAATAGAAAATAGAAATAGAATAGAATAAAAAATAGAATAGAATAACAGAATAAATAGAATAGAAAATAGAACAGAATAAGAATAGAATAGAATAAGAATAACAATAGAATAGCAATAGAATAGCAATAGAATAGAATAGAATATAGAATAGAATAGAATATAGAATATAGAATAGAATAGAATAGAATAGAATATAGAATAGAATATAGAATAGAATAGAATATAGAATAGAATAGAATAACAACCAAATAGAATGGAATAGAAAGTAGAAAAGAGTAGAATATAGAATAGAATAGAATAGAATAGAATAGAATAGAATAGAATAACAACCAAATAGAATGGAATAGAAAATAGAAAAGAATAGAATATAGAATAGAATAGAATAACAATAGAATATAAAATAGAAAAGAATAGAATATAGAAAAGAATAGAATAGAGTAAACAATAGAATAGAAAATTAGAATAGAATAGAACAGAATAGAATAGAGCTGGAAGGGGCCTTGGAGGTCTTCTAGTCCAGCCCCCTGATCAAGCAGGAGAACCCTAAACCATTTCAGACAAATGGCTGTCCAGTCTCTTCTTAAAAACCTCCAGTGATGGAATGGCCACAACGTCTAGTGGCAAGCCGTTCCACTGGTTAAATGCGGACGTTACACAAGTAATCCTCGACTTTCGGCCACCATTGAGCCCAATATGGCTGAGCGAGGTGTTTGTTCAGGGAGTTTGGCCCACCCACCCCCTTTGACAACCTTCCTGGCTATCGTTGTTAAGCGAATCGCTGCAATTGTTCACCGACAACCGTTGTGAAGCGAATCGGTCTTCCCCGTTGACTTGGCTCGCCGGAAGGTCGCAGAAGGGGATCACGTAACCCCGGGACGTCATAAACAAGAAACCAGTTGGCGAGCTTCTGGAGTTCGGTCACGCGACCGTGGGGATGCTGCCACGGTCGTTGAGTGTGACATACGGTCCTGAGTCACTTCCCCCAGGCCTGCCGTAACTTTGAACGGCCACTAAACGAACAGCCGCGAGCCGTGCGCCTTATGTCGGGCTCTGTTGCCCCAAAGCCTGAACAGGCCCATCCTATCTTCTCTCACAGTTCCAAGGGCTGGAACGTCCTGAAAAGGGCGCCTAGAGGTCATCCAGACCAACCCCGCCCCTGGGAGAGAAACCTTTGACCTGACAGGATCCTAGAACGCAAGAAGACGCCTTCCACGTTCCTCCGATCCAACTCCGGCGCAAGAGAGGATGTTGGAATGAAAAGGGACGGAAGGGACCTGGCGAGGTCATCTAGCCCACCCCCCTGGCCCGCGGGAAACCCGGCCCGAACCGCTCACCGTTGCACCGATATTGCAGGTTGGACCAAATGATGTTCTCTTGAGAAAAGCAGAAGACGCCGAGACGCCCGCCTCGCATCGTGGTGTCAATAACCACCCCGGAGTCGGCTACGAGCTGGGGTCCTTCGTAGAGCAGCACCCTGGGGGGGGGGGTCACAGGGGAAGGGGGGGGAAGAGGGGAGGTCAAGAAGCAGGAATAGGAAGGCAGGCAGCGCTTATATAGGATGCTTCGGTCGAGCGCCCGATGCAGAAGGGAAACCACACTTAGCCATCAATCGGGGTTTTCTGGCTGCAGGCTGAATCCTTAGCCATCAATTGAGGTTTAGGGGAATGTAGAAAAAAAACATTTAGCCATCAATTGGGATTTTCTGGGGGGCCTTAGCCATTAACTGAGGTTTGGGGGATGCACAAGGAATATTTAGCCATCAATCGGGGGTTTTCTGGCTGCAGGCTGAATCCTTAGCCATCAATTGAGGTGTAGGGTAATGCAGAAGGAGGAACATTGAGCCATCAATTGGGGTTTTCTGGGGGCAGAACGCATCCTTAGCCATCACGGTTTGAATCCTTAGCCTTGAGGTTTAAGATAATACAGAAGGAATATTTAGCCACCAATTGTGGTTTTTTTGGATGCAGGCTGAATCCTTAGCCATCAATTGAGGTGTGGGGTAATGCAGAAGGAACATTGAGCCATCAATTGGGGTTTTCTGGCTGCAGAACGAACCCTTAGCCATCCATTGGGGTTTAGGGTAATACAGAAGAAACATTTAGCCATCAATTGAGGTTTAGGGTAATGCAGAAGGAACATTTAGCCATCAAGTGGGATTTTGTGGATGCAGATCGAATCCTTAGCCATTAACTGAGGTTTGGGGGGGATGCAGAAGGAACATTTAGCCATCAATGGGAGTTAGAAAACTCCTGCTCCAGGTGTCTCCTGCTCAGGGCCCCCACCAAACGAAAACCAACCCACCTTTTTTTGAGCCCAGCTACTAATTCCGCTCCAAAATCAGGCCAAATATTCATTTTGTTCCATTTTATTTGGGGAAAAGGTTGGAAATTCAGTGCTCCTCTTCCTTCTCCCCTCCATCTCTCTCTCTCTCTCTCTCTCTGTCCCCCCCCCCCACGGTTTTGCTAGGCAAGGGAGGGGGGGGGGAAAGGGGGAAGTTTCGAATTCCCAGCCTTGTTCATTCTTCCTTTTTCCCCCTCCTTTGCCCGCCCTGCTCTGATCTTTTCTCCATTGTCCGGCTTCGGAGCGCATTAGCGCATTCCTGGCCCCGCATGGGATTGCTATGGCAACTAGACAATGCCTGGGGGGCCCCTGGGGCGGTTTGGGAGGAGGTGGGGGGGGGTGGGCTGTGGAAGAGGTGGGTGTGAGAAAAAAACGAGAGCTGGAAAGACCCCAAATTGTTGACCAGCCTGGACTTAAAGAGGGAACGCAAGTTGGGTTCGGTGCCAACTTGGAAGGGAAAACTCGGAAGTGGCTGGCGAGGATATTGGCATCTCTGGCTTTCTCCCCAAAAAATAAACCCACAAAATTAATTTCATTTTACAAAGGTAAAGAGTTGCCCTCGCACATCTGTCGTTCCCGACTCTAGGGGGCGCTGCTCATCTCCGTTTCAAAGCCGAAGAGCCAGCGCTGCCCGAAGACGTCTCCGGGGTCATGTGGCCGGCGTGACTCAACGCCGAAGGCGCACGGAAACGCTGTTCCCGTCCCACCAAAGGTGGCTCCTGTTTTTCTACTCGCATTTTCTTACGGGCTTTCGAACTGCTAGGTTGGAAGAAGCTGGGACAAGGAACGGGGGCTCGCTCCGTTACACGGCGCTGGGGATTCGAACCGCCGAACGGCCGATCTTTCTTAGCCCCTGAGCCACCTTTTCATTTCATTTGAAGACCCCTGTAAATTTTGCTGGGGTTGGCTTACATCCTGAGTAAGACGGGGTTTATTGAACGTACAAGGAGAAACGTGGGCACAGATTGGGGTTTTCTGGAGGCAGAAGAAATGTTCGACCATCAATTGGGGTTTTCTGGATGCGAAGGAACACTTGGCCATGAATTGGGGTTTTATAGATGCAGAAGGAATATTTGGCCACGAATTGAGGTTTTCTGGATTCAAAAGAAACATTGGACTATGAATTGAGGTTTCCTGGATGCAGAAGGAACATTTAGCTGTGAATTGGAGTTTTCTGGATGGAAAAGGGACGTTTAACCATGAATTGGGGGTTTTCTGGATGCAGAAGAAACCTATAACCATGAATTGGAGTTTTCTGGATGGAAAAGGGACGTTTAACCATGAATTGGGTTTTTTCTGGATGCAGAAGAAACCTATAACCATGAATTGGAGTTTTCTGGATGGAAAAGGGACGTTTAACCATGAATTGGGGTTTTTCTGGATGCAGAAGAAACCTATAACCATGAATTGGAGTTTTCTGGATGGAAAAGTGATGTTTAACCATGAATTGGGGTTTTTCTGGATGCAGAAGAAACCTATAACCATGAATTGGAGTTTTCTGGATGGAAAAGGGACATTTAACCGTGAATTGAGGTTTTTCTGGATGCAGAAGGAACATTTAGCTGTGAATTGGAGTTTTCTGGACGGAAAAGGGACGTTTAACCATGAATTGGGGTTTTTTCTGGATGCAAAAGACACATTTAGCTAATTAAATGGGGTTGGGAAACTTGGTTTAGCCTTGTCTGTGCAGGACACTAAACGAAAACCTTGCTTTTCTTCTGATTTTTGGGGGGGGAGGGAAAAAAGACAGCTGCGCATCTGGGCTGCCGGAAGAGCGAGGAAGCGCAAATCGAAAGCAGAGTTATGCTCACCGGATGTAGCCCACTTGAGGCCTGTGAAGGAGGCGCCAGCGGTAAGACGTTTTATCTTTCCATCCGACGTTGCGAGGATCCTTCCACAGCAGCTTGATGTGGCCGGGCGTGTGGCCCGTGTGCCACAAGGCGTTGCGCAGATATTCACCGGGCCCCGTTTCCGATTTTACCGCCTGCCGAGACGAGAAAAAGCGACGATATTTGCACTCGATGGAGCCGAGAGAAAAACAAATCATAATTTGTTTCCCTATCTTTGCAACCTTGGGGGGGGGTGAATTCGCTGTGACGTAGGGCCCTTTTCCACGCTTAACGACCGTTGCCGCAAACCCCCCTGGTCATGTGATCAGAATTCAGATGCTTGGCGAGTGACTCGTACTTATGACGGTCGCAGGGTCCGGGGCCAACCTTTTGCGACCTTCTGGCGAACAACGTCCCTGGGGAGCCCAGTGGCAAGAAGTGGCGTAAACTAGGGCAAAACTCACCTAACATCTCGCTTAACAACGGAAATTTTGGACTCGGATACGGTCGTAAGCCGAGAACTACCTGGATTTAGCTGGGCTTTGAACTGGGTCATGAATTCATTTATATATTTTTTCGTCATTTAATGAGCCCATAACCCCTTGCAGAGTAGAGTGTGGACAACTGAATGAAGCTGAGTATTTTACTGGCCCGTTGCCTTTCTTGTCACCGAAGCGGAGTTTTGTTCAGCAGATCTATTCTCATTGTGCCCAGAAAGAGAAATATCATCCTCCACCTAGAATCGAACTCACAGTTTCCTGATATATCCAGAGTGGGTAAAGCTTAGATGACCTTTGGGTTACCTTGAGTTGCAAGCTGGGCTGAGCCACCGCCCGGAAAGGCGTGGCCTGCCAGTAGGTCTGTTCGGTTTGTTTCCACATGACCACGTAAAAACTGGCGCTGTCTTGGTAGGCGAAGATAAAGCCGGCGTAATCGTCGTCGGTCACGGTGTTGACGTGGAAAGTCCCTTCAAAGTCCACCCCGTTGAACGCCGTGTATCCTGCCCCACGGAGTCAGGAGTAAGGTTAAGGGGGTGGGTGGGGGTCAGGAAGGAAAGAGAGGAGGTTGAAACGTTATTTACTTTCACTTTCGGTTTCCCCATCGGCCAAGAGATTGAGAGTTGGGACCCCAAGGGTCAGGAATGAAAGGGAAGAGCGGGAATCTGCGTTTACTTTCACTTTCACAATCGGCCAACGGACGCGTTACAGGCAGTCCTCATTTAGGGACAACGGGGACCAGGGGGTCAGGAATGGAAAGGAGGAGCCGGACTCTTTATTTACTTTCACTTTCGGTTTCCCAATCAGCCAAAGGAACGTGTGATAACCTGGTCCTCAATTGAGTGATGAGAGTTCGGGACCGAGGGTCAGGAGTGAAAGAGACGAGCTGGAATCATTATTGAGTTTCGCTTTCGCTTTCGCAATCAACAAGGGAGGCGCTACGGGCTGTCCTCATTTAGCGGCAACTGGGACCAGCAATCCGGCCAGTTATTTGGCCGGATATTTCAGTGTTCACTATTCAAACCACAACGGTGTGTATGACCTTCCTCTTGCTTTATAGACCTCTGAAGGTCGACCGGTTGCAAAAGTTACTCGTTCAGCGGCGTCCTAACAGCAAAACCGTCGCTATTTGTATTGCCTAAGGACATTTGGGGGATCTCAACCACGAAAGCCCCTCCTGATACAATTCAAAACAAGCAAGCTAACATCAGTCTGCTTACCTACAGCCAAGCCCGGATCGCTGTTCATGGTTTGGACAATTTCCATGCCCTGAAAATAAAATTGAACGATGAGAGAGAGAGGGAGGGAGAGAGGGAGGGAAAGAGGGAGGGAGGGAAGGAGAGAGGGAGGGAGGGATCCTACATCTCTGTGGACAGTCCCGGCCCACAGTCTTTCAAGATAGTTCACAATTACTGACCTCCAGGCTTGGAGAGTGGCCTGAGATGCCGCAATTCTTGGCAAGAATGCAGGAATGAACTAATGGCCTCCTGCAAACTCCACTCCCCTTTCGCTCCTCTTTTATTCCCTCTGGGAGGGGCCATTCACCGTCCACCTGTGGCCTTGTTCCTCAGCTATTCCCTTCTCTGCACAAGCACACCCTGGGAACAGGCTCCAGCTGTTCTTCTGCCCCATTGATGTCTGACTCCGAAGGCAGCTGATTGACAGTCGGGCCCCCTCTCTGCCTCCGACACAGAGCCCTCCTCAGACTCCAGGACTGGCCCAGGTTCCTACCCAACCCTCCTCACTGTCCGAATCTGGCGGGCCAAAACAGATCTTCCATTTTACTTCTCCTTGTACCTGGTTAAGGACAACCCAGTTGGGGTCAATTTGAGCATCTCCCTCAGGGTCCAAGACGACCGTCTGGTAGGCCCGGAAGTCGGTCAGCGTCACTTCCGAACTCTCCGGACACACGTCCATCGGATCGGCCACCGTGTCGTTGTCGAAATCCTCCTCGCAGGCGTCTCCCACGCCGTTGCCTACACAGGTCAACAAGCACGTGTGAACGCACGCACCAAGGAACAAAAGACGTCCAGTTCTCTCCGAGTTACACGTTTATTAAATCAGGTTTTTTATCAGGCTTTTTAACTTGGTTGGTAGGAAGCACATCCGTGGGTGTGAAGGTAGATGAAGGGAAGAAATTCTAGAAGAAATCCACTTAATAACCGTGTGGCTAACGTCATCACGGCAGTGAGACACGTAACCACGGTGGCGAGAAAGCTCGTAAAATGGGACGAAACTCACGGAACCACTGACCTGCGTAGCAACGGGCATGTGGGGCTCAATTGTGTTCGTACGTTGAGGACTACCTAAACCACTACAGGGCAGGAATCATCCTAGCACTGGGGTCAGCTCTTTCATCCCTCTGCTGCGGCTCCCTGTTGCTCAAAATATGCCTCAACAACTGCCAAGGTGTGACACCCACTGGCACTAGATTTATTGAGCGTCCCAACCCCCAGTAGGCCAAACCATGGTTAAATCCAAGAAAAGAAAAGTTTCAGAAGAAAACAGAAGGTTTACTTCAACTACGTATCCTGGTTTTGTGGCTCCCGGTGTTTTCTGTGGGAAATGGGTCCAACCGGCTCTTTGGGAGTTTAAGGTTGCCGAGCGTCACACGTACAATCAAGAGCTCTCTGGCGGGAGGGAAAAATGAAGATCTCTTCACTTCTCACAAGGACACTTACCGTCAACGTCTTTCTGGTTGGGGTTAGCAATCAGGCGGCAATTGTCGGGCCCAGGAGGCAGGTAGTCAGGGACCCCGTCATTGTCGTCGTCGTTATCACAGTCGTCGCCCTGCCCGTCGTTATCTGAATCCAGCTGCGAGCTGTTCGGAATTTCTGCACAGTTGTCTTTGGTGTCTTGGTGGCCGTCACCGTCTCTGGCAGAGACAAGGAGATATATATATAGTCCTTGACTTATGTCCTGAATTGATTTCACTATGTTAGTAACGTAGCAACAGTGATGGCAAGATAGAGGTTGTAAAATGGGGGGAAATTTTGGCACAATTGCGGTTATACCCATATACCTACAACAGCAGTGGCAGCCTGGTGTCCTGCAGTGGTTCAGGACTACAAATCCCATGCTCCTTGATGAAGCCTCCCTCCATTTCGCTTTTTCCTCACCCGTTCCTTTCCAACGTTCCCAAGCCACAATGGTTGGTCTTTCTGAGAACGTTGCGTTTCCAGTCAAATGCTGGTTTATAGGCCGTCAATACCTCGACGCGCAAAAAAAACCACCACCCCCGCCTCAAACCTAGTTTTATCGTAGCTTGTCATCTGGAAGGGGCAGAGCCTGTTTTTTAAAAACCGGGATTTGCCTCTTTTTTCTTTTTCCCCCCCAAGCATCGGAAGTTGGTTTGTCGTTACCTGTCCTCATTCGTGTCGCAAGCGTCTCCCACCAGATCACTGTCCATGTCTGTCTGAAAGAGACCGGGATTGTCAGGTGAACAAGCAAGCATCTAGATGGTGCAGCATTTGGGAGAGGGCGGCATCTGAGGATCCCCAGGTTTAACGGAATTACAACACCCCCGAATTCCTAAGATAAATATCAGTCTACAAGTCTCGTAACTTCCTGGAGGATCAAACCTGAGTTGGGTTGCTGAGTTCTGGACAGCTGTCGCAAGCGTCCCCCACGCCATCTTCATCACGGTCAGTCTGCAGCGGGTTGGGTACCTTTGGACAATTGTCCAGCCCGTTGGGAATCCCTAGAGAAGGAAAACAGGAGTTAGCAAAGCTTCTTAAGAACATAAGAACCTAAGAACAGCCTTGCTGGAAGAGGCCACAGCCCATCCGGTCCAACCTTCTGTCTCCCACAGTGGCTCCCCATTTGCTTCAGGGTCTTCCCAAGCAGATGTCTTCACCTGCTTGTGATGGGAAGGGATGGGATGAGAAGAGATGAAGAAAAGGGAAGGGAAGGGATGAGAAGAGATGAAGAGAAGGGAAGGGATGAGAAGAGATGAAGAGAAGGGAAGGGATGAGAAGAGATGAAGAGAAGGGAAGGGAAGGGATGAGAAGAGATGAAGAGAAGGGAAGGGATGAGAAGAGATGAAGGGAAGGGATGAGAAGAGATGAAGAGAAGGGAAGGGAAGGGATGAAGGAAAGGGATGAGAAGAGATGAAGGGAAGGGATGAGAAGAGATGAAGAGAAGGGAAGGAATGAGAAGAGATGAAGAGAAGGGAAGGGATGAGAAGAGATGAAGAGAAGGGAAGGGAAGGGATGAGAAGAGATGAAGGGAAGGGATGAGAAGAGATGAAGAGAAGGGAAGGGATGAAGGAAAGGGATGAGAAGAGATGAAGGGAAGGGATGAGAAGAGATGAAGGGATAAGAACATAAGAACAGCCTTGCTGGAACAGGCCACAGCCCATCCGGTCCAGCCTTCTGTCTCCCACAGTGGCTCCCCATTTGCTTCAGGGTCTTCCCAAGCAGATGTCTTCACCTGCTTGTGATGGGAAGGGATGGGATGAGAAGAGATGAAGAGAAGAGAAGGGAAGGGATGAGAAGAGATGAAGAGAAGGGAAGGGATGAGAAGAGATGAAGAGAAGGGAAGGGATGAGAAGAGATGAAGAGAAGGGAAGGGAAGGGATGAGAAGAGATGAAGAGAAGGGAAGGGATGAGAAGAGATGAAGGGAAGGGATGAGAAGAGATGAAGAGAAGGGAAGGGAAGGGATGAAGGAAAGGGATGAGAAGAGATGAAGGGAAGGGATGAGAAGAGATGAAGAGAAGGGAAGGGATGAAGGAAAGGGATGAGAAGAGATGAAGGGAAGGGATGAGAAGAGATGAAGGGATAAGAACATAAGAACAGCCTTGCTGGAACAGGCCACAGCCCATCCGGTCCAGCCTTCTGTCTCCCACAGTGGCTCCCCATTTGCTTCAGGGTCTTCCCAAGCAGATGTCTTCACCTGCTTACGATTCCCTGCAAATGGCATTGAGAGATATCCTGCCTATCTCTCCATCCCTGAGGGTGTCCTTGGGCATCCATCATGATAGCCATTGATACCATGAACTCCTCTCATCCTTCCTTAAAGGTGTTGAGGCTGACAGCTCTCACCCCTTCTTCTGGCAGGGAGTTCCATAGACCAGGGATCCTCTGGGTGAAAAAGTCCTTCCTCTTATTTGTTGGAGGTCTAGCTATCCAAAGTTTCATGGAGTTGCCCCCTAGTTCTAGTGTTGTGCAATAGAGAGAACAGTTTTTCCTTTTCTACTTTGTCCACACCGTGCATGATTTGATAGACTTCCATCAGGTCACCTCTCAGGCGCCGTCGTTCTAGAGGGAAGAGGCCCAGCCGTTGCAGCCTCAGGTGGTAAGGAAGGTGTCCTTCCTCTTCTCCTTGCTCAAAGCAAACTCTACACCTGGACGCTCCGTGCGAGGAAATTTACAAAAGTTTCCCGCAAGGAAAGTAAATTTTCCAGCACGGTACACCACCCAGACACAGCTGGGTTGGCCGACTGAAGTAATCACATTTATTTGAGTGTATCCCTTGACTTAACAACGATTCATTAGCGACCAATGTTACAACAGCACTGAAAAAAGTGACTTTGGAGAAATACGGGAGTGTGTGGGGGTTCCCTGGTGCTCTCTCATGACCCAACTAGGTAACATCATCAGTGCTAGGAGGAGGCGGAGGGATTCTCTCTCTCGATCAAGCTCAGAGAAATACTCCTCGGTGGGAGATTAAATCCTTGGATGGCTACAGGATCAACCCTTCCCTCGAGCCGTCGGACGTCGGCGGTCTTACCATCCCCATCAATGTCGTTGTCGCACGCATCCCCTTCGCCGTTGTGGTCGGTGTCCTTCTGGTCGTTGTTGGGGACATTGGGACAGTTGTCACAAGCATCCCCAAAGGAATCTGTGTCCGAGTTTTGCTGGTCTTTGTTGGGAAGGAGACGGCAGTTGTCCTGCGGAATAAGAAAGGGGCGCGTGTCTCACAGTCCCATTTAACGTCGGCCGCCGTGTCCTTCCAGGATTTTGCCCTCTCTAATCAGAGGAAGTTGACAATGCTTGTGAGGGACGGCTGCTTTGCAGATTGTGGGTTGACCTGGGTGCATGGGGTAGGCCAGGGTTCTCCAACCTTGGCAACTTTCAGAGTTGTGGACTTCCAACTCCCAGAATTCCCCAGCCAGCCTTGATGGTTGGGGAATTCTGGGAGTTGAAGTCCACAGGTCTTAAAACTACGAAGGTTGGAGACCTAGCTGAGGAATGCTGGGAGTTGAAGTCCAAAGGTCTTAAAACTACGAAGGTTGGAGACCTAGCTGAGGAATGCTGGGAGTTGAAGTCCAAAGGTCTTAAAACTACCAAGGTTGGAGACCTAGCTGAGGAATTCTGGGAGTTGAAGTCCACAGGTCTTAAAGCTACCAAGGTTGGAGACCTAGCTGAGGAATGCTGGGAGTTGAAGTCCACAAGTCTTAAAACTACCAAGGTTGGAGACCTAGCTGAGGAATTCTGGGAGTTGAAGTCCACAGGTCTTAAAGCTACCAAGGTTGGAGACCTAGCTGAGGAATTCTGGGAGTTGAAGTCCACAGGTCTTAAAGCTACCAAGGTTGGAGACCTAGCTGAGGAATGCTGGGAGTTGAAGTCCACAGGTCTTAAAGCTACCAAGGTTGGAGACCTATCTGAGGAATGCTGGGAGTTGAAGTCCACAGGTCTTAAAACTACCAAGGTTGGAGACCTAGCTGAGGAATGCTGGGAGTTGAAGTCCACAAGTCTTAAAACTACCAAGGTTGGAGACCTAGCTGAGGAATGCTGGGAGTTGAAGTCCACAAGTCTTAAAACTACCAAGGTTGGAGACCTAGCTGAGGAATGCTGGGAGTTGAAGTCCACAGGTCTTAAAACTACCAAGGTTGGAGACCTAGCTGAGCAATGCTGGGAGTTGAAGTCCACAGGTCTTAAAACTACCAAGGTTGGAGACCTAGCTGAGGAATGCTGGGAGTTGAAGTCCATCAGTCTTAAAGTTACCAAGGTTGGAGACCTAGCTGAGGAATGCTGGGAGTTGAAGTCCACAGGTCTTAAAACTACCAAGGTTGGAGACCTAGCTGAGGAATTCTGGGAGTTGAAGTCCACAGGTCTTAAAGCTACTAAGGTTGGAGACCTAGCTGAGGAATGCTGGGAGTTGAAGTCCATCAGTCTTAAAGTTACCAAGGTGGAGACCCACAAGGCAAAGGGGCAAGTCTACCCTACATCGTACGTGCCTTAAAACCCATCTATGCCCCCAAATCCTTTTCCTTGGGAGCCAAGAATCAGGGGAAGTGGTCTAGGGCTTCCTGCCTGGGCAGGGAGGTGGACTAGATGACCTCCAAGGTCCCTTCCAACTCTGCTATTGTATTGTATTGAGCTTCTAACCCACCCACCCCCAACCCATTTTATTTTCTATGGGGGGGTCTCAGAATCCTGAAAGCATCCTTAGAAACAGCCAGCTCCCTGGGGATGAGATGGGGCTGGCTTGGCAGTTGACCATCCAGGACATGGGGTTGTTATTGGGCATTGAATGTTGGCGTACCTCCACGTTCTTGATCCCATCACCGTCGGCATCATCGTCACACTGGTCCCCAATGCCGTCATTATCCGCATCTTCCTGTCCCGAGTTAGGGGTCAACCGGCAGTTGTCCTAAAAATAAAAATAAAAAGGGTCGAAACATTAACCCATCCTTGAAGTCTACTGTTCAAAACAACAGAACCATTAAGTGTATGATTCTGTTCTTTATATAAAACATAATATGTAAAAGAATTTCAAGAAACAAAAGTCAATCGTTATTGAATGGTAGATATTGTAATAAGCTGAGATTATGTTATCTTAGGAAGATATTTTGTATATTAACTAGGTTATTAATGAGATTTAATACATATATAATGGAAAATTTGGATAAGCTTTTGGTTTTACATAGAGAAAATATTATGGGCGTTTGATTAAGTGATATAGTTCATATTAGTAATATATTTGCTAGTGACAATTTAATTTAATTTAATTTAATATTTAAATTTCTATACCGCCCTTCTCCCTTCCGGGACTCAGAACAATGTTATAAAACAGGAATTTATGGAGAACCTTTCCTTTTTTCTTTTTACTTGTTTCTTTCACTTGTTTCTTTACTTTTCTTTTTACCTGTTACTATAGTTGAATATAATAATTACTACATATTACTACTAATATAATAATTACTACAGAAAAAGATTAATTTTTGACAAATACTACTTGTTACTATACAGATAATTAATGATCTAAGAGGATAAGGTGGTATGAAACGAAGGAGGAAAAAAGTCTTAATTCCATACCCATATATTTATATATTTAAACTTAATAATAATGATGATCTATTGGGTTACACTGGATGGAAAATTAACCACTACATTTGTAATTTTAAAGAAAAAACTGATGGAATGTTTTTACTTGTTTTTTATGTTGAAAATAAAAATTTATATATATATATATATATAAAAAGAAAAGAATCATTAATGTAGAGAGGCATTGTCCAAGGTGCTGAAATCAATGGATCAGAATAGAGCTGGGTGGGTCCTTGGTGGTCTTCTAGTCCAGCCCCCTCCCCCTGCTCCAGCAAGAAACCATTTCAGACAAATGTTTATTTCAACTAGACACCCCCAATTCATGCAACCGTTCTTCGTACAATAATACAATAGCAGAGTTGGAAGGGACCTTGGAGGTCATCTAGTCCAACTCCCTGCCCAGGCAGGAAGCCCTATACCGTTTCAGACAAATGGCTATCCAGCATCTTCTTAAAGACTTCCAGTGTTGGGGAATTCACAACTTCTGGAGGCAAGTAGTTCCACTGATTAATTGTTCTCACTGTCAGGAAATTTCTCCTTAGTTCTAAGTTGCTTCTCTCCTTGATTAGTTTCCACCCATTGCTTCTTGTCCTGCCCTCAGGTGCTTTGGAGAATAGTTTGACCCTCTTCTTTGGGGCAGCCCCTAAGATATTGGAAGGCTGCTATCGTGTCTCCCCTAGTCCTTCTTTTTATTAAACTAGACCTACCCAGTTCCTGCAACCGTTCTTCACATGTTTTAGTCTCCAATCCCCTAGTCCTCTTGGTTGCTCTTCTCTGCACTCTTTCTAGAGTCTCCACGTCTTTTCTACATCGTGGGGACCAAAACTGGATGCAAATATTCCAAGTGTGGCCTTCCCAAGGCATTACAAAAGTGGCATTAACCCTTCACGTGATCTTGATTCTCTCCCTCTGTTCATGCAGTACATTTGAGCCCCTCCCTAAGCCTCTTTGTGGCTCTTCTTTGCAATGTCCCTCTTTTACCTGCGTACAATGCTTGTTGTTGTCCATGCAGGGCAAGGGTTCGTCTGGATAGCCATCGATGTCGGTGTCCTGCCCGCACACGTTTCCGTTGCCTGCCCAACCGACGTTGCACTGCACAGGCGGAAAGGGAAGAGGGTTAAGGGTAAAAAACACCCTCATTGGGGGAAAAACAGGTGGAATAGTGCAATACAGAGATACGTTGCTTAAACCACACAAGAACTCTCAAACACTGATAGTAGAAAAAATAAATAGTCTTTACTCTTGATGTAACTAAAATACTTCTTCCAAACAGTGATACTAACTCCTCCAGCAATAAACAGTCCTTCACCCAAAAACACAGTTATCTTACAGTCAGTCAAAACAATGATTCTTTTCAGCTCCTTCCTCAGTGGCAATCAGGAAGCAAGGAAAGCAAAAAGGGATGAACTGTGTTTCCTGCTGCCTTTTATGATTAAGCTGGGAAGCACAGCCAATCAGATTCCACATAGTTTTTAAAGATACATATACCCTTTCATAATCCTGGCATATATATATATAGGTCTTTGGTTGTATATATAGGTATATAGGTCTTTGGTTGTTCGGGTTGTATATATAGGTATATAGGTCTTTGGTTGTTCGGGTTTTCTCCCGCGTAGAATTGGAAGTATCTTCACGACGTTTCGATGAAGTCTCATTCATCATCTTCAGGCTGGTGCTTCTGGCTTGGTGCTTCCAGGAGCAATGTCCAAGCCGGAAGCACCAGCCTGAAGATGATGAATGAGACTTCATCGAAACGTCGTGAAGATACTTCCAATTCTACGCGGGAGAAAACCCGAACAACCAAAGACATACATACATACATACACACACACACACACACACACACACACACACACACACACACACACACATATATATATATATATAGTCAACCTAACATCAGGATAATTATCCTAACAAAGAAAACAACCGTTGTATTGAGGAGGCTGATTGAAATCACAAAATGATTTTTTTAAAAATTAAGGATGCAGATTGAAATGACAAAATGATGTTTTTATTAAGGATGACGGTTTAAATCACGGAATGATTTTTATTAAGGGAGGGAGCGATTGAAATAAAAATAATAATTTTATTAGAGGTGTTGATTGACATCAGAAAATAGTCTTATTAAGAAAATAGTCTTATTAACCTTTCCATAATCCTGGCTGATTGAAATCACAAAATGTTTTTTTTTTAAAGGATGCAGGTTGGAATCACAAAATGATGTTTTTGTTAAGGATGACGATTGGGAATCACGGAATGATTCTTATTAAGGGGGCCGATTGAAATCAAAAATAATAATTTTATTAAAGGTGTCGACTTTGAAATCACAAAATGGTTTTCAATTCAGGGTGCCGATGGAAATCGGAACGTAATTTTATGAAGGGTGCTGATTGTCATAGAAAATGATTTTTTTTAAAATAATAATTAAGGATGCCAACTGAAATCATAAAACGATTTTATTTCAGGGCGCAAACTAAACACAAAATTATTATTTTTTAATTCAGGGTGCCGATGGAAATCGCAAAACTGATTTTATTTCAGGGCGCAAACTAAACACAAAATTATTATTATTATTTTTTATTAAGGAGGCCGACTAAAAATCACCAAACTGAATTTTCCCCGGGGAAACTGGAGAGAATCAACATCAGCTCCTCCTACCCTCCAAAGGGCCCGAACGGCTAAAGGGAGCCTCCATGGTTAAGAGTAGTCTACCTTCCCCTCCCACCTAGCCTTCCTCGAGAAAGAACAGGGGAATTCTTTACCGAACAGGAAACATCTCCGTTGCGTTCGAAGAGGCAGTAGCCGTTCACGTCGCAAGGGTTGTGACTTGGATTTTCGCACGCCTTCTGGGGGCTGCAGCTGCCCGTCTCCTTCTCCACAAATCCGGATTTACACGGCCCACATTTGAAAGAGCCCTAAGGGGAGGGGTGGAGGGGGGAAAGGGGTGGGGGAGGGAATGCCAGAGACATGAAGGAGGACCAAACCTGCCCAGCATCATGGGTTTTGTGAAACTCTCCTACCTTGTCAAGACCACGAAGAGGAGAGGTGCTTGGAAGATTTGAAAGCCTCGTAAAATATAAGTTTTGAATGGTTTCCATTTTGAAAAAATTAGGAATAACACAAAGAATAGGACGGAATAGAATAGAATATGGAAATTAATAGAAATAGAATAGAATAGAATATGGAAATTAATAGAAATAGAATAGAATAGAATATGGAAATTAATAGAAATAGAATAGAATATAGAAATTAATAGGAATAGAATAGAATATGGAAATTAGTAGAAATGAAATAGAATATAGAAATTAATAGAAATAGAATAGAACAGAACAGAATATAGAAATTAATAGAAATAGAATAGAATAGAATAGAATATGGAAATTAATAGAAATAGAATATAATGAAATGGAATGGAACAAAACAGAATATGGAAATTAATAGAAATTGAATTGAATCAAATCGAATTGAATAGAATAGAATAGAATATGGAAATTAATAGAAATAGAATAGAATAGAATATAGAAATTAATAGGAATAGAATAGAATATGGAAATTAATAGAAATGGAATAGAATATAGAAATTAATAGAAATAGAATAGAATAGAATAGAATATGGAAATTAATAGAAATAGAATATAATGAAATGGAATGGAACAGAACAGAATATAGAAATTAATAGAAATAGAATAGAATAGAATAGAATAGAATAGAATAGAATAGAATAGAATAGAATATGGAAATTAATAGAAATAGAATATAATGAAATGGAATGGAACAAAACAGAATATGGAAATTAATAGAAATTGAATTGAATCAAATCGAATTGAATAGAATAGAATATGGAAATTAATAGAAATAGAATATAATGAAATGGAATGGAATAGAACAGAATATGGAAATTAATAGAAATAGAAATAGAATAGAATAGAATATGGAAATTAATAGAAATAGAAATAGAATAGAATAGAATATGGAAATTAATAGAAATAGAATATAATGAAATGGAATGGAACAGAACAGAATATAGAAATTAATAGAAATAGAATAGAATAGAATAGAATAGAATATGGAAATTAATAGAAATAGAATATAATGAAATGGAATGGAACAAAACAGAATATGGAAATTAATAGAAATTGAATTGAATCAAATCGAATTGAATAGAATAGAATATGGAAATTAATAGAAATAGAATATAATGAAATGGAATGGAATAGAACAGAATATGGAAATTAATAGAAATAGAAATAGAATAGAATAGAATATGGAAATTAATAGAAATTGAGTAGAATAGAATAGAACAGAATATGGAAATGAATAGAATAGAATAGAATAGAATAGAGAAATTAAGAGAAATTGAATCGAACAGAACAGAATATGGAAATGAATAGAAAAGGAATAGAATAGAATAGAACATGGAAATTAATAGAAAAGGAATAGTAAAGGAATAGAATAGAATAGAGAAATTAATAGAAATAGAATAGAATAGGAATAGGAATAGCAATAGAATATGGAAATCAATAGAAATAGAAATAGAAACAGAGAAGAGAAGAGAATAGAGAATAGAGAATGAAACAACGGAACAGAACAGAAAATTTAAATCTACAGCTGATTACGAAGTTTACGCAGAGATTTTGATTGTCATGTTTGATTTGGTACAAGCCATTTGAAATGGGATTTCCCCATTTTTCCCCCTGCGTGGAAACTGAATATTACCAGACTGGGGTCAGATGGGGATTGTGTGAATTTTCATTTCCTGGACGGAAAGCTACTCACCACCGTGTTGGTGCAAATGGCATTGGCGTCACAACCTCCGTTGTTCCCGTCGTTGCATTCATCAACGTCCGTGCAAATCTGGGGAAAACAGAGGTCACTTAGTCGGCTAGTGGGTAACAAGGGCAATCCTCGTGTTACGACGGCACTGTGACCCCCCCAGGAAACCAGATTCACTTAACAACCATGTTAACCAAGTGTCTTAACAACCAAGTGTGACCGTTTTTCACACTTATGACCGTTGCAGCATGCCCGGGGTCGGTGCGATCTAAATTTAGAGGCTTGGAAACTGACTTGTACTTTATGACAGTTTGCAGGGTCCCGAGGTCGGTTGGGATTTAAGTTAGTTACTCGCCTGTTTGCTAGCTTTGGCGTAATCGGCCCCGACTCCCGTGACGAGGTTGCCCTTGTAGCCGGGCGGACACGGCTCACACCGAAACCCGGGTGCGATGTTGAGGCACTTGGAGCCGGCAAAACACGGGTTCGCAAACAGGCACTGCAAAGATGAAGGCCCAAAAGATGGAAAAACGAGGTGGGTTTCCCATCTATATTGAATAAAAATACTACATTGCATTTAAAAAATAGGACCCTGTGGAAATTAATCTATCTATCTATCTATCTATCTATCTATCTATCTATCTATCTATCTATCTATCTATCTATCTATCTATCTATCATCTATCTACCTACCTATCATATATCTCTCTCTATCCTTTCTATCATTATCTATCTATCCATCCGTCTGTCTGTCTATCTATCTATCTTCTATCTATTATCTATCTATCTACCTATCTACCATCTCTATCAATCAATCTATTTATCTATATCTATCTGTCTATCATCTCTATCACTATCTATCTATCTACCTACCTATCATATCTCTCTCTCTATCCTTTCTATCATTATCTATCCATCCATCCATCCATCTATCCATCCATCATCTATCTATCCATCCATCTATTTTATCTACCATCTCTATCAATCAATCTATTTATATCTATCTATCTATCTATCTATCTATCTATCTATCTATCTATCTATCTACCTACCTACCTACCTACCTACCTACCTACCTACCTACCTACCTACCTTCTCTATCTCTATCTATCTATCTATCTATCTATCTATCTATCTATCTATCTATCTATCTATCTATATCAATTAATCTATTCATCCATCTATATCTATCTACCATCTCTATCATAATCTACCTACCTATCCACCTATTTATCAGCTCTATCATTATCTATCTATCTATCTATCTATCTATCTATCTATCTATCTATCTATCTATCTATCTATCTATCTATCTATCTATCTATCTATCTATCTATCTGTCATAAACAATCCTAAATCATTTTTTCAGGACTACCTGAATATAAAAAAACTATAGATTACCCCCCAAATAAAACTATTTTCGAAGCCCTCTGTTAACCGTTGAGTCTTATCCTGAACGTGCAGAAAGTCCATAAATGGTTTCCCATCTCTTCTAAACCTCTTATAACCCATTGTCTCTAATCCACGCCGTCAATTTTGCAAAGTCCAGTTTTACCATTCGGCCGAGTACAACGCTGCGTGTCACTTTTGACAGATGTAACGTTGTACTTGGCAGAAGGGTAGAAGGGCACTTTGCAAAATTAACCACGTGGATTAGAGGCCATGGAGTTTAGAAGTTTTAGAAGAGATGGGAAACCGTTGGTGGACTTCCTGCTCGTTCAATACAAGCACCGGCGGTTAACAGGATGGCTTTCCCTGGATGGTGCGAAGATCCGTTTTCGTCTGGAATCGAAAGAGATGCAGGGACGGGACCCAATCATAGGAGCCGAAAATCTTTTACCTCATTGATGTCAGCGCAATGCGTGCCGTTGCCTTCGGAACCAGGAGGACAGGGCCCGCAACGGTACCCCGGATATTCGTAGGTCTCCATGCAGTCAACTCCGACGAAACACGGGTTCGGGTTACAGCGGGACCGGTGTTCGTGAAACCCTACCAGAAGGGAGGTTTCAATACGTCACAGGTTGGAATAATAACCCACCAAGGGTACACAAGGATCTGGTGAGGTGCTAGTTCTCAAGAAGCCACGTCTTCCCAAGCTTTTTTTCTTTACAGGGAGTCCCCGACTTATGACTTGCAATTGAGCTCGACGTTTCTCTTGCTAATGCGAGGCAGTCGACAAGCGAGTTTTTCTCCATTTTACGAAATTTCTCGCCACGGTTGTTAAGGGAATCACTGCAGTTGTGAACTTAGCAATGCGGTTGTTAAGTGAATCGGGCTTCCCCACTGACGTGGCTCGTCAGAAGGTTGAAAAACGTGACCCCTCGGGACACTGTCATTATCATTTAATGACCCCTTAAACTCCACATAATGGTGGAATCTGAGCAACTGAATGGAGCTAACAGAGTGTTTTAGTGGCCCGATGCTCTTCCTGTTGCCAGAGTGGAGTTTTGTTCGGCAGATATATTCTTATTGTTCACAGAGAGAGAAATATCTGCCTCCATCTAGGATCAAACTCACCAGCCTCCTGTTTGTGAGGCGAGAGCTCTAGGCCACCACACCATTCCTACCCACGGGACACTGTGACCGTCGTAAACAGTTGCCAAATGTCTGAATTTTGATAACGTGAGGTCAGGGACGCTACAACGGTCGTAACTGTGAAAAATAAGTCACTTTTCCCAGTGCTGTTGTAACATTGAACGGTCACTAAATGAATTGTTTTAAGTCGAGGACTACTAGTATATGAAAAAAAGCTGTTGAAATATTAAACTCCCCCAGGAATCAAACTAATCTCCGAAGCCGTCTGTTAACCGTAAGTTATTAGATTTAACATAAAGAACGTTGGTCACTAAACAGGCAGAACGTCACTAAATGAACGGTCGCAAGTTGAGGATTATTTTATCAACCGTTCCTCAGAAAGTCTTAGCAAACTTCAAGGGTTGGTCCTGAAGTCCCTTCCTTCTGCACCGCCGCCTCTACGGACAGCCATTAAACGGATGGCTATAAGTTATAAGGGAGACGGAAAAACGAATCTTAAGGACATTGGTTGTAGCAAAATCCACTTCTCCTCTGTGGAGGAAGATCTCCGTATCTTTTCACACCTCTCGGTCCAACTCACCACATACTTGGCATTCCATAATGGTGTTCCGTATTAAAGACATTTCCTTGACCTGGAAAGGAAAAATATAAATAAATGTATATGTATGTATGTAATCTCTCTCTATATAAACGGCTGTGTGTGTATGCGTCTGTGTGCACACCAGCATAACTCTGGAACGCCTGGAGCAATTTCAACCAAACTTGGTACACAGATGACTTAACTCTCGGGAAACAAATACTGTGGGGGTAAGACATCCCTAACACACCTTGGGGGTGTGTGGGTGTTCTGTTAAGATACAGCCTGTTGTGCCTTAAAATGGCTTCTACTGTACAGCGCAGCAGAGTTGCCATGGTAACGGCTTCACAGTACTCCACAAGGGGGCTCCCTCTGGTAAGGGGGAAAATCCAACATTAGAGATTATGATTGGTCGGTATATTTCCCCTCCTATAAATAAATTCCTGGGCAACACCAGGTTATCGGCTCTCGGCAGAAACTGGTGAAAAAACCGACTCTAAACGTCCCTGCGGTTTTCAGCTAATTGAAAGTTTTCCCCTTTTCCCACACAGTCACACAGCCCAATCAAGGTGCAGTTGGGTTGCTTGGTAACATCACTCCTCTTTTCTTCAGCCACCTGTTGAACTGTCCTTGGTTCCCAAGGGAAAGTATTTTGTTTTGGCCACAAAACCCCAGCTGTCTCTAATTCACTTAACGCCTGGGTCAAGAAAGGACGTAAAAGGGCCAAACCGACTGTCTTGCTTAATAACAGAGCTTTGGGGCTCCTTTTTGCGGCCTAAGCCAAGGACCCCTTGTGTCATCCTTCTTAACCCTCCAATTGTACCTGGTCCCTCATGTCCTCTTGAAGTTCCATCAGGATTTGATTGAAAAGGGTCAGCTGCCGTACAAGGGCCTTGGTTTGCTCACCTGCGGCACAAGGTGTAACCCCCCCCCCAAAAATGGTTAATTCTGCTTTTCGAACACATTCTTACCTAGCTCAAGACCCCTTCTCTCTTACCATTTCCCCATAGCTTGGGGAGGGGGGGTGTCTCCCCGAGCCAAACCCAGCACTCCAAACTGTCTTCTGTGGGAAGGGATTAAGCAACAGCCGGCTCTGATTTGAACTCACCAAAGAGAGAATTGATCACGTTGGAGACTGAAAAAGAAAGGAGAGAGAGAGAGAGAGAGAAGGGTTGAAGACGATAAAAAAAAGTGCGAGCATGTTTTCAAAGAATCAAACAACTCACCGAAAATTGGAGCCTGTTAGAAGTCGGGGCCTCTACTTGGTTCTTTCTTTCTTTCTTTCTTTCTTTCTTTCTTTCTTTCTTTCTTTCTTTCTTTCTTTCTTTCTTTCTTTCTTTCTTTCCTTCGTTCTTTCCCTTCCCTCCTTCCTTCCTATCTTCCTACCTACTTTCTTCCTTTCTCTTCTTTCCTCCTTCCTACCTATCTTCTTTTTCTTTTTTTTGCCTTCTTTCTTCCTGCCCCCCTTTCCATCCATCCATCCATCCATCCATCCATCCATCCATCCATCCATCCATCCATCCAATCTATCTAACCAAGGAGGGAAGCAACCTGGAATTAAGGAGGAATGTCCTGATAATTAGAACAATGAATCAGTGGAAGGGCTTGCCACCAGAAGTTGTGGAGGTTTTTAAGAAGACACCGGACAACCATTTGTCTGGAATGGGATACGGTTTCCTGCTTGAGCAGGGGGTTGGACTAGAAGACCTCCAAGAGCTCCATTCTGATTGATTGATTGATTGATTGATTGATTGATTGATTGATGGTGGTTTTCTCAAATCCCCATATTTTTTGATTGACGCTTACCCGTGTTCTGCATGGATTCGTCCTCTTGAAACGGACACTCGCTCAAGGCTCCCACGCGGCCGAGGGACCCTCCGAGGATCAGTTTGAGCGATTCCAGAGACCCCTAAAATATCAGGAGAGGAAGAATAACCATCGGTGGAAAGACACGTATCCGGTTGGTGTTTTTCCCCTCTGCCTGCACGCTTGAGTTGGGGCAGGGGGGGGAATCCTGGTAGAATACAAGTTTCCTTTAAAAAGGACTGGATTTTCACCGTGATGTTGAACCGGCTGTGTGTGTATATGCGTCTGTGTGTACACCAGCATAACTCTGGAACGCCTCAAGTAATTTCAACCAAACTCGGTTCAGGACCAACCCTTGAAGTTTGCTAAGACTTTCTGAGGAACGGTTTTTTCCCCCCTGCCTGTATTGATACGCTCGGCTACACCGAATGTGGTTGGGTGATAGGGTATAACCTCACCTGCATCCGAAGATAGGTTTTCTGCCCCGTTCTCACTTCGACGGCTTCGGTTTTTTCCTGGTCAATCGACGCCATTTCGGGCAGCCCCGTATGGGAGTCCAGGAGCTTGCAATCCACGTACAGCTCCAAGGAGAGGCTGCTGGCCTTCAGGCCGCTGACCCGCAGGAGAAGCGTGTGGCTACGTCCATCCGACAGGTTGGAATTCTGCAGGTTGACCGAGTGGAGTTTCCCATCAGCACGTAAGTATCGGACGAGGACTGTGCGCGGGGAGAGAGGAGATAGATTTCCAGGTGGGAATTTCGCCCCCACCCCACTTTTCTTGCATTCCCTTCCTTCCTCCTGGACTCCTTCCCCTTTCTTGCCTTTCTCCTCCTTTCATCCTTTCTCTTTCATCCTTCCCCTTCCTCCTTTTCTTTTTTCTTTCTTTCTTTCTTTCTTTCTTTCTTTCTTTCTTTCTTTCTTTCTTTCTTTCTTTCTTTCTCACTCACCTTTATTCGTCTTGCCAACTACGGAGACTTCAAACCATCGGCTGTTATCCTTCTTGTAGTGAAGGCCAAACAAGGGCCCACCTTGCTTGGGGGGCAAGTGGAAAGTTGATAAAAGGTACATATCATGGACAGATAAAATCTCTGTCCGGATTTTGTTCGCAACGTTGGTCATATGTCGAGGTTCGGTGACGGTCAGGAGGTCAATGACTAGGGAAGGGAATTTAAAAAACGGGGAGTCAGTTGCAAAGAGGGTCGAGTTTGCATCCAGCGCTTTTGCGAAGGACAGAGTTGGAAAGGGGACCTAAGAGGTCATCTACACCGGGGCCACCAATCTTTCGGGCCTCAGGGACCACTAAATTCCTAATTTTAAATCCCGCGGACCAATAATACGATCTGCCTAGTGACCGGCTGGGTGGGCATGGCTAGGTAGTCATGTGACTGGGTGGGCGTGACCAACTCGGTGTCACTCTCACGTCGAGGGGCGCCTTGCCAGCTTCTACTCGCCCCTCCCTTCCCAGACCCTCCTTGCCTGCCCGCCTGGGCTCCTTAGGGCCCCAACAGGAAGCCGTTGCTGGAGCTAAGCAGCCCCCAGGAGAAAGGGTTGGCTAAACAGCTCCGTTCAAATTGGATCTGATTGAGAAGCAGGCTCAGCAGAAGCGCCTCACTGAGGACTAGAAGCATGGGCTTTGCAAGCATAGGGAAGACCTGCGGGAGGGCAAGGCCAGGGACCGGCGCCTGGAGGCTCAGTGGGGCTGAGATGGTCAGCCAGTTCCAGGCCAGGATGCAGCCCCACTGGAACGAGGCCCTCCGGCTCTTCGCTTCCCTCCAGCCTTCGCCCAAAGCCCAAAGAAATCTGTATGGGAACATGACAGTTCTTAAATCCTTAAATGTGACGTCTTCCAAAACGGACCAGGCCTTCAGGAAAAAAAGTTGGATAATAGTTCCCCCGAGCAAGAGGAATTTATTTTTTTTTAAACCGGGACGCTCCCTAGGCTACATTTTGTGTCTTTCTCTTTGAGTGCATCACCAGCAAAAAAAAAGATTTTCTTGAAATTATTTGAAGGACGGGATTTATTTTCCCGGAGAGGGGAAAAAAATATAGGTCTATTTCAAGGCCAGCTTTGAACGTGTGCCACAGAGGAAAAGAAACTCCCCCAGCTGAGAATTTGGAGAAAAATGGCCAAACTGGGCCTCTGAGGTTTTAAAATATCCCCTTTTGAAGCGCTGGAAAACTCTGAAACCAGCTGGCTGCCGACTGCTACCAGCCCTGTCTGTTTCCCCTGCCAGAAGTTCAACCCAGATGCGGTTCCGCCTTCCCCCACTAGGGGGAGCTCCCCACCACCACCACCAGGAGCATCCTCTTCCATTGGACGTGAAAATTCATTTATTTATTTTTTTGGCTGGACATCTTTGCTACTTCACCAGAAACGGTCCAGTACAACGTTCTTTTCGGCTTCCAGGGGAAACCATGAGTGCTACCGTATGAAAATGCCACAAAAGTGGATCCCCCCTTTTTCCCCCCTTGGATCCAGGGATCCCTGAATGTGGGATATTGGTAGAGAGAGTTTGGTTAGGTTATAAAAGTGAGGGAGGGAAGGAAAAGAGATAGAAGGAAGGAAAAGAGAAGGAAGGAGAAAGAGGGGAAGGGGGAGGAAAAGGAGGGAAGGGAAGGGAGGGAGGGAAGGAAAAGAGATAGAAGGAAGGAAAAGAGAAGGAAGGAGAAAGAGGGGAAGGGGGAGGAAAAGGAGGGAAGGGAAGGGAAGGGAGGGAAGGGAAGGGAAGGGAGGGAGGGAAGGAAAAGAGATAGAAGGAAGGAAAAGAGAAGGAAGGAGAAAGAGGGGAAGGGGGAGGAAAAGGAGGGAAGGGAAGGGAAGGGAGGGAAGGGAAGGGAAGGGAGGGAGGGAAGGAAAAGAGATAGAAGGAAGGAAAAGAGAAGGAAGGAGAAAGAGGGGAAGGGGGAGGAAAAGGAGGGAAGGGAAGGGGAGGGAGGGAAGGAAAAGAGATAGAAGGAAGGAAAAGAGAAGGAAGGAGAAAGAGGGGAAGGGGGAGGAAAAGGAGGGAAGGGAAGGGAAGGGAGGGAGGGAAGGAAAAGAGATAGAAGGAAGGAAAAGAGAAGGAAGGAGAAAGAGGGGAAGGGGGAGGAAAAGGAGGGAAGGGAAGGGGAGGGAGGGAAGGAAAAGAGATAGAAGGAAGGAAAAGAGAAGGAAGGAGAAAGAGGGGAAGGGGGAGGAAAAGGAGGGAAGGGAAGGGAGGGAGGGAAGGAAAAGAGATAGAAGGAAGGAAAAGAGAAGGAAGGAGAAAGAGGGGAAGGGGGAGGAAAAGGAGGGAAGGGAAGGGAAGGGGAGGGAGGGAAGGAAAAGAGATAGAAGGAAAGAAAAGAGAAGGAAGGAGAAAGAGGGGAAGGGGGAGGAAAAGGAGGGAAGGGAAGGGAGGGAGGAAAAGTGATAGGAGGAAGGAGAAAGAGAGAGAAGGGAGAAAAAAGGAAGGAAGGGAAGGAAGGAAAAGAGACGGAGGGAGGGAAGGAAGGAAGGAAAAAAGAGATAGAAGGAAGGCGAAAAAGAGGGGAAGAAGAGGAAAAAGGAGGGACAGAAGGAAGGGAGAAGGGAAGGAAAAGAGAAGGAAGGAGGAGGAAAAAGGAGGGGAAGGAAGAAGGGAAGGAGAAAGAGAGAGGAAGGGAGAGGAAAAAGGGAAGGAAGGAAAACAGATGGAGGGAAGGAAAGAAGGAAGGAGGGAAGGAAAAGAGAGAGGAAGGAGGAAGAGAGAGGAAGGGGAAGGGAAAAGAAGGAAGGAAGAAGGGAAGGAGAAAGAGAGAGAGGGAGGAAAAGAAGGGAAGGGAAGGAAGGAAAAGAGAGCGAGGGAGAATGGGAAGGAAGGAAGAAGGGAAGCAAGGAAGAAAAGGACGGAAGAATAGAAAGGAGAGGGGAGAAAGGTAAGGAAAGAAGAAAGAAAGGATAGGGGAAGGGGAAAAAAAGACAAGAAAGGAAAGGAGGGAGGAAAAAGAGGGACGGAGAGAGGGAAGGAAAGAAGAAAGAAAAGAAAGAAAGAAAGAAAGAAAGAAAGAAAGAAAGAAAGAAAGAAAGAAAGAAAGAAAGAAAGAAAGAAAGAAAGAAAGAAAAAGAAAAGGATTTTACAAACGCCCCGCGCTCAGGGCTGAAGCCTCCCTTGGGCTGCCTCGCTCGCTTCCAGAGAAGAAGCCCCTTCCCCGATTATCCCCCACGCCCCCTCCCCAATCCCACCCCCACGCCCTTTGGTCTGCGCGGGGGCAAAGACCCCCGCGGTCTTCCTCCCCCCTTGCAAGACGGGGATGGCAGCAGCGGCTCCTGTGCCCCCTCCCCAAAAGCCCCCTCTGGCGGGGGTCTCGCTCGACCCCAGCCCAACTCCGCCTTGGCCAGCGGGGCAAGGCGGCATCTCTCTCTCCCCCACCCCCCCAATTCCTTGCCCCCCTTGGGAGGGGAGGGGTCTGCAACCGGGCGCCCCCCGAGAGCCCCTCACCTTGCAACTCGCGCCGGGAGAGCCCGCTGGCGGCGCCCCAAAAGAGGAGGAGGAGGAGGAGGAGAGCGGCGGAGGCGGGCAGGGGTCTCCTCCGGCGCGGCTGCATCGCGGCGGCGGCCGGCCGAGCGGGGGTCCCCCGAGGAAGGGGGCGGCGCGGGCTGGGAAGGGAGGGAGGGAGGCGTCCCGCCGCCCTTTGAATGGCCCCGCGGCGCCGCCCTCCCCGGCCCCAGCCCAGCCTGCCAGCGCTGCCAAGGCACCGGGGGGTGGGGGGGGGCAGGGGGGGCTTTGAGGATGCTCAAACGGGGGATGAGGGGGGGCTGCAGCCCCCAAGGGAAGGGTCTCTGCTCCCCCCCCCCCCCGCCCGGCTTTCAACCCGAGCTGATGAAGCCGGCAGGAAGGGGCATTCACAGATGAAGCGAGTTGGAAGGGACCTTGTGGGTCATCTAGTCCAACCCCCTGGCCAAGAGGAAGGAAGGAAGGAAGGAAGGAAGGAAGGAAGGAAGGAAGGAAGGAAGGAAGGAAGGAAGGAAGGAAGGAAGGAAGGAAAAAGAATAGGAGAATGACAGATGAACCGAGTTGGAAGGGACCTTGAAGGTCTTCTAGTCCAACCCTGGCCAGGAAGGAAGGAAGGAAGGAAGGAAGGAAGGAAGGAAGGAAGGAAGGAAGGAAGGAAGGAAGGAAGGAAGGAAGGAAGGAAGGAAGGAAGGAAGGAAGGAAGGAAAAAGAATAGGAGAATGACAGATGAACCAAGTTGGAAGGGACCTTGAAGGTCTTCTATTCCAACCCCCGGCCAAGAAGGAAGGAAGGAAGGAAGGAAGGAAGGAGGGAAGGAAGGAAGGAAGGAAGGAAGGAAGGAAGGAAGGAAGGAAGGAGAATAACAGAATAACAGAGTTGGAAGGAATCTTGTAGTTCATCTAGTCCAACACCCTGGCCAAGAAGAGGAAGGGAGGAAGGAGAGGGGAATTGGGAAGGAAGGAAAGAAAAGGAGAGGAACTGGGAAGGAAGGAAGGAAGGAAGGAAGGAAGGAAGGAAGGAGAAAGGAGAATAACAGAATAACAGAGTTGGAAGGGACCTTGTAGTTCATCTAGTCCAACACCCTGGCCAAGAAGAGGAAGGGAGGAAGGAGAGGGGAATTGGGAAGGAAAGAAAGAAAGGGAGAGGAACTGGGAAGGAAGGAAGGAAGGGGGGAGGAGAAGGAGAAATAATAGAATAACAGAGCAACACAGTTGGAAGGGACCTTGCAGGTCCTCTAGTCCAACCTCCTGGCCAAGAGGAAGGAAGGAAGGAAGGAAGGAAGGAAGGAAGGAAGGAAGGAAGGAAGGAAGGAAGGAAGGGGGAATTGTGAAGGAAGGAAAGAAAAGGAGAGGAACTGGGAAGGAAGGGAAGGAAAGGAAGGAAGGAGAAAGAATAGGAGAAGAACAGAACAAGACAATTGGAAGGGAGGCGGTTTGGGGTCTGCTGGAGTCGAGTGGGGTTTCCCACCCACCCATTTACAACCCTGGGGGGGGGGGCTGGGGGGAGCTGCTCCACCTGATGGGCCAGGAGGAGTTGGTCCCGCACCCTGAAAACAGAGCCTCCCCTGTTAGGAGTAGTCTACCCCAGCGAGGGAGGGAGGGAGGGAGAGGTGCATCCTGCAAGCCAAACTCTTCATTTTAATTTTAAAAAACCAAAATAAAACAGAGGGGAGGGTCAGGCTCCCCCCCCCTCCCCGCATTATCCCTCCTTCCAATAGGCCAGTAGAGCTGTCCAGTTTCTGACCCGCCCCTCCCTCCCTCCCTCCCTCGGCCCTCCACTCATTTTCAAATATGACCTCATTGTTTTCTTGGAGCCTTGCAGGGCGGTGTCCCATCCCGAAGTCTTGGAAGATTCTCCAAAAAGCAGCCATGCCTCCAAGGGAAAAGGAAGGAAGGAAGGAAGGAAGGAAGGAAGGAAGGAAGGAAGGAAGGAAGGAGGGATGAAGGAAGGGAAAGGAAAGAAGGAGGGAGGGAAGGAAGGAAGAAAGAAAAGAAGGGGAAGGGAGGGAGGAGAAAGAAAAGGAAGGAAGGGAAAAGAGGAAAGAAGGAGGTAGGGGAAGGAAGGAAGGAAAGGAAAGAAGGAGGAAGGGAAGGAAAGAAGGGGAAGAAGGGGGAGGGAAGGGAGGGAGAGGAAAGAAAAGGAAGAAAGGAAAAGAGGGAGGTAGGGAAAGAAGGAAGGAAGGGAAAATGAAAGAAGTAGGGACGGGGGAATGGAAAAGAAAGGAAAGAAGGGAAGGCTGAAGGAAGGAACAGAAAGGAAAGAAGGAGGAAGGGAAGGAAGGAAAGGGAAGAGGGAGGGAGGGGAAAGAAAAAGAAGAAAGGAAGAGAAAGGAAAGAAGGGAGGGAGGGAAGGGAAAAGGACAGAAGTATGGAAGGAGGGGAAGGAAAAGAAGGAAAGAAGGAGGGGAGGGAGGGAGGAAAGAGAAAGGAAAGGAGGGAAGGAGGGGAAAGGAAAGGAAGGAAGGAAAGCAAAGCAAAGAAGGAAGGGGAAAAAGAAAGGAAAGGAAAGAAAGAAAGAAAGAGAGAAAGAAAGAAAAAGAAAGAAAGAAAGAGAGAAAGAAAGAGAGAGAGAAAGAAAGAAAAAGAAAGAAAGAAAGAAAGAAAGAAAGAAAGAAAGAAAGAAAGAAAGAAAGAAAGAAAGAAAGAAAGATGCCAATTTGCAATGATTGGGCAGGACTGGGGATCCCTCCCCCCTCCAACCACCAAAACCTCCTCTGGATTTGCAACTGGCCGGAATCTGTTTATGTTCTGTTTGCAGGCCACCATAACAACCACGGGGGGCCTCTTGCTTTGCACCTCCTTGGAGCTGCTCCTACTCTACTCCTACTCGGGGGTGCCAAACCACCCAGCCGAAGGCCCCTCCTGGCTTGGGGGTGCCCCCTTAACCCCTTCCTGAACGGGGGCCCTTTGAGGGAGCCCCAGATGCGAAACACAAGAAGTCTGGGTGACGTCATAGGAGGGGGTCCCGTATTGGAGGGGGGGGTTCTGCCCCAAAGGAGAGCCCCCCTCCCCACAACCTGTTCTCTAAAGCAACTGAAGCAATGGATGGAAACTAACCGAGGAGAGAAGCTACCTCGAACGAAGGACAATTAAAACAATTTAATCCGTGAAGCGACTTGTCGACAGAAGTTGTGCAGGCTGGACGTTTTTAAAGAAGCCATTGGTCGGAAATGGTATATAGGGCCTCCTGTTCGAACTGGGGGTTGGGCTAGATGACCTCCGAGGTCCCTTCCAACTCTGTTTTTCCTTCGTTCCTTCCTTCCCCTTCACTAGGGAATTTTAAGAAGCAACTGGTCAACCGTTTGTCTGAAATGGCAGAGGGTCGTCTGCTTGAGCAGGGGAGTGGACTAGATGACCTCCAAGGTCCCTTCCAACTCTTTTATTGTTATCCTTTCCTTCCTTCCTTCCTTCCTTCCTTCCTTCCTTCCATCCTTCCTTCCTGGTCATTTAATCAAGCTCTGGAAATTAAATTTATCTCTCCTTTACCCCCGACCTCCTCCTCTTCTTCCTCCTCCTCCTCATTTTCTGGGCTTTTCATTCATCTCAGGATCTCAGAAAGGATCCCAGAAAGAGGGAAGGCCAATCTGGATTTCTATTTATTTATCCTTCTTTTATTTATTGTCCCAATTGATACAGCCCACCCACCTCAAAGCCTTAATTCTGGGCAGCTCCCTGGAAATTCATCCCGGCCTCTTGCGTACAAAAAATAAATAAATAAATCACAATTATAAATCCTCTTTTTCTCCGTCTTTTCTCTCCCTTTGCAACACGCCAAGGTCCCAGAAAGTTAATTTTGATTTATCCCGCCTCACATCTTTTGTAAGCAGGGAGTTTCTGGAAGCTGATCCAGAGGGGTATAATTTGCAAAGAAAATAAAGACTGGGATTTTATTTAGGCTTATGCAAGGGATACGTCAATTAGCAGTCAAGCCGCAGGAATTTTCGTTATTTGGGTCACCAAAGACTGGATGGAAAAATTTTCGCAATCTGTACCCTTTCCAGGCGGAGAAATTTGGAAAGTTTAAAAAAAAAAAAAAAATCTGGAAATGTAGGAATCTGGAAAGGTAATCTGGGGATACAATTTACTCCAGATGGAGTTGGTGCTGGTGGGAAGTACGAACCCAACATTAAATGATCGTAGAATCCCCAGGGCTTGGAAGGGACCTTGGAGGTCCTCTAGTCCACCCCCTTGCCGAATTCCAGACTGGCCTCTGAAACGAGGGTGGGTTGGTGGCATTTGGTGGCTCTGTTTCAACCTAAGATGTGATGTGATTTAGATCACATTGAACACTAATATTTAATTTAAATATTAAATTACTCAATATTCTATCAACTAATCATATATATATGTTAATTGAAATATCTATATCTATCTATCTATCTATCTATCTATCTATCTATCTATCTATCTATCTATCTATCTATCTATCTACCTATCTCTATATCTATCCATATCTGTCTGTCTGTCCGTCTGTCTAGCGGTCCCTCTCATGTCCAATTCTCCCTCTAATCTTTCTTCTGTCTATCTATCTATGCTATCTATGATTTTATCTATCATCTATCTTATCTATCTATTTTTATGTTTAATCTATCTAATCTGTCTATATCTTATCTATCTATCTATCAATCATTTTAGCTATTTTATCTATCTTAGATGTTTAATCTATTAATCTATCATCTATCTATACCTATCTATCTATCTATCTATCTATCTATCTATCTATCTATCTATCTATCTATCTATCTATCTATCTATCTATCTATCTATCTATCTATCTCATCCATCATCTAAATCTGTTAATTGAAGGACTAACTTCTTTCCCTACTACGAATTTAGGGGAAGAGTTCGGTCCTTCCATTAACAGACCCCTTTTTCTGGTTTTAAATTTTAAGTTGATCGATCGACTTTTCGGGGGAAATCAGAATTAATGTTGATAAAGATTTCGGTCGGCCGGCCAAGCGAACGTCCGAAGTCCGATTCCTTTCGGTTCTTCTTCTCCCTCTAATCTTTTTCAGAAATGGCATGTAATCTGGGCTCTGCTCCAAGTGAGATCATCTCGAGAGGAATGGCCTGCAGAGGAAATAGGTGGTGATGTCAGGCCGAATGGAATTTCTCGCGGCCATCTGTCTTGGTTTGGTGGGAGCAAATTCCCACAGACCCAGCCTCCTGACGCTGCTGAGAGGTTTCCTAACCCCATTCCTCCTCCTCCTCCTCCTCCTGGTCGTAATTTTTTCCCCTTGCGGAAAGATCAAGCCATCATCCAATTTGAGAGATCTGGGAAGGAGACTGTGGAAGAGAAAGGGTTGAAAAAGAGGACAGAACAAGAAGAGATGGAAGGGACCTCGGAGGTCTTCTAGTCCAACCCTCCTGCTCAAGCAGAATAATAACCGAATAATTACAGAACAGCAGGAAAATTACAGAGGTGGAAGGGACCTTGGAGGTCCTCTAGTCCAACCCCCTGCTCAAGCAGAAAAATAACCGAATAATAGCAAGAGATGGAAGGGACCTCGGAGGTCCTCTAGTCCAGCCCCCTGCTCAAGCAGAATAATAACCGAATAATAACAGAGATGGAAGGGACCTCGGAGGTCCTCTAGTCCAGCCCCCTGCTCAAGCAGAAAAATAACCGAATAATAACAGAGATGGAAGGGACCTTGGAGGTCCTCTAGTCCAGCCCCCTGCTCAAGCAGAATAATAACTGAATAATAGCAAGAGGTGGAAGGGACCTTGGAGGTTCTCTAGTCCAGCCCCCTGCTCAAGCAGAATAATAACAGAATAATAGCAAGAGATGGAAGGGACCTCGGAGATCCTCTTATTTATTTTTTATTTATTTTATTCAATTTATATCCTGCCCTTCTCCAAAAGGACCCAGGGCGGCGAGAAGAAGAGATGGAAGGGACCTCGGAGGTCTTCTAGTCCAACCCTCCTACTCAAGCAGAATAATAACAGAATAATTACAGAATAACAGGAAAATTACAGAGATGGAAGGGACCTTGGAGGTCCTCTAGTCCAGCCCCTGCTCAAGTAGAATAATAACCGAATAATAACAGAGATGGAAGGCACCTTAGAGGTCCTCTAGTCCAACCCCCTGCTCAAGCAGAAAAATAACCGAATAATAACAGAGATTGAAGGGACCTTAGAGGTCCTCTAGTCCAACCCCCTGCTCAAGCAGAATAATAACCGAATAATAACAGAGATGGAAGGGACCTCGGAGATCCTCTAGTCCAGCCCCTGCTCAAGTAGAATAATAACCGAATAATAACAGAGATGGAATGGACCTCGGAGATCCTCTAGTCCAACCCCCTGCTCAAGCAGAATAATAACCGAATAATAGCAAGAGATGGAAGGGACCTCGGAGATCCTCTTATTTATTTTTTATTTATTTTATTCAATTTATATCTGGCCCTTCTCCAAAAGGACCCAGGGCGGCGAGAAGAAGAGATGGAAGGGACCTCGGAGGTCTTCTAGTCCAACCCTCCTACTCAAGCAGAATAATAACAGAATAATTACAGAATAACAGGAAAATTACAGAGATGGAAGGGACCTTGGAGGTCCTCTAGTCCAGCCCCTGCTCAAGTAGAATAATAACCGAATAATAACAGAGATGGAAGGCACCTTAGAGGTCCTCTAGTCCAGACCCCTGCTCAAGCAGAATAGTAACCGAATAATAACCAAATAATTACAGCAGAATAACAGAATAACAACAGAATAATAATAGGATAATAACGGAATAAACAGAGATGGAAGGGGGGTTCCGGGAGTCGAAGCCCACCCCTCTTAAAAGCTCCCCATATCCTGAATCCCAGCCTAGAGCTTTTCAAGAGCAAGAGATTAGGTCAGAGCAGGCGGCCCAGGATCCTGGGCTTTGCCATCCCCTCCCGGCCCCTCCCGTTGCAAGGCATTGCAGGGGTTCTCACGACCACCCCCCCCCCTTAAAAAAAAACCCACCCCTTTACATAGCACCCCGCCGGCTTCTTCAAGACACCCCCCCCCTGCGCCGTTTTAAGCAGCAAGACTGAGTTAAACCCACCGCCGCCCGCGTGCGCAACCCAACACGTGTCTGCAAGGAACGTGTGAAGGGGGTTTGCAAAAAAAAAAAAAAAAAGTGGGGGGGGGGGAAAGAGGCAGGGTTGCATTCTGCAAGGCGGGCCACAGGGGGCGGCAGAGCCCCCCCCCAAAGGCCTGGCGTTGCAGGAATGGGAGTGGCTCCTCTTTGGCTCTCTCTGGTTGCAGGCTGTTCCGGGTGAAGGCAGGCGTGGGAACGATGGCGGCGCCCATGGAGCTCTATTGCTGGGCCGGCGGGTGGGGGCTGCCCTCCGTGGACCCCGACTGCTTGGCCGTGTTGGTGAGGGGGGGGGGCTTGAGGGGGGGTCTTTTGCAAAGCCTTCTCCCCAGCGGGCTTTTTTTTTCTTCTCCTTTTCTCCTTTTGGCAAATCTGCATTTATTTTTATTTTGCAAAACGCCTTTTGTTTGGGGGGGGGTTTCCAAAAAAAAGGGGGGGGCATTTTTTCCCCTTTTGCAAAAGGATTTTATTTTGCAACGCGCGCGCGTGTGTCTGTATTGCAAAGCGCTTCTCATTCTGCAAAACGATGTTATTGTTTTTTGCAAAGCGCCTATATATATATGTATGTATGTCTGTGTGTGTATGTCTGTGTGTGTATCTGTGTGTGTGTGTATATGTATGTATTGCATGTATTTATTGCATGTATTTATGTATGTATTGCATGTATTTATTGCATGTATTTATGTATGTATTGCATGTATTTATTGCATGTATTTATGTATGTATTGCATGTATTTATTGCATGTATTTATGTATGTATTGTATGTATTTGTGTATGTATGTATTGCAAAGCGCTTTGTAAAACGATTTTATTATTTTTTGCAAAGCACCTATATATATGTATGTATGTATGTCTTGTATGTATATGTGTGTATATGTCTGTGTGTATGTACGTGTGTATTTATGTAGGAGCGCCTATATATATGTATGTATGTGTGTGTATGTATGTATATGTGTGTATATGTATGTGTGTATGTATGTGTATATGTATGTGTGTGTATGTATGTATATGTGTGTGTATATGTATGTGTGTATATGTGTGTGTATATGTATGTATGTATACACACATATATATAGGCGTTTTGCAAAAAATAAAATCGTTTTGCAATACATACATACACTCACACATATATATACATATAGGCGATTT